>JAOBAT010062240.1:0-24896 GCA_026413305.1 Hydrozoanthus tunicans | reverse complement strand
ACAAGCTTTTATTTTTAAAAAACAAGACAGATTTAAAACCTTGTATTATTTTGAAAACTTTGTGTATTTGCCTCAATGGTGCACTCGAGAAGCGTTTGAAAACCTGAAATCCATGAACTAATTCTTAACTTAGTTTTTTTACGGTTTACAAAAAAATTTTTCAGCATAATTTTCCTTCAAAATGATTTTGTTTAACATTTTTGAAGAATTTCTAGGTTTTGATTCATTTGACCTTTAAGCGCCTTTGATCATCTACCTATGGAAAAGGCGCTATATAAATACTAACTATTATTATTATTATTATTATTATTATTATTATTATTATTATTATTATTATTATTATTATTTTGAGAGCTTATTTCGAGAACTTTAAAAACTTGTCAGGTGAGCACTTTTATCCATTTACAGTCGAATAGAAGTGTTGGAAAAGACTTTGAAAATATGAAAGTAAAATGGCTTCAGTAGCACAAACAATGTTACTAAAAGAATGTCGCATAGACACAGCCGAAATACTCTCTGCATTTTTGGGGAACTGTCGCAATTCTTTTGTCCTTTCTCTCCCTATGGAATTTTATCAATGGTAATAAGCGTTTTGGGAGCAGGTTCTTCGTTCTGACAGATTTTTGCGTAAGCCAAAGATGGCCAATGTGGAGGTGACCTCGCGTCCTTCCGCTGTATCTACATGTTCTCCCGTGACTCCCTAAATAAAATAACAAATTACACTCCAACGTTAAATAGCGTCAGCTAGTAGAAACACCATCTACTAAAGGTTTCCTAAATTTATAAGAACCTCTCTAAGCACAAAGTTTCCAAGTCACCCGTACTACATAAACCTATCGAACTATAGCTTCATGAATACAAAGGGGAATCAGGATGGCCAAGCATGGTAAGCCTCGATCAATCAAACCTTCCACAAAGTTTCATTGTTAACTATTTAAGGTCACATACACCTATCAAATATATTTCTCATCAAAGTTCTTACCTCATCTATCTGTAAAAATTTCTATATACTAATTTCAGTCTATAAGGTAGACTAGCATTCTGTGATCACTGCAACGTATATATCAGTTATTGTACTATATATGTATATTTATTACATGTTTTACTTCAAATTTTGTTCTTTTTTTCTCTCCGACCATACAACAATTTTCATGTTACCCCTTAACTTACGCCGCAATTCATTGTTGCTTCAGGGAGAACTGATATATTTCTGGCAACATGGCCACTTGGCATTTTTAACCCTACATGGTTATATCTTGTGGCCATAACCACAAACTACCAGCTTTTTCTAATTACAATGTACAAATATTTCTTATAAAAAAATGATTAAATAAATGTTGTTGTTGTTGTTGTTTCGTACCTCCCACCAAACCTTTGGCTCCCCATGAGCTGACATTCGTCGATCTGAATCTGACTCCTAAGGTTTTTCGCCAAATATTCGGGTTTTCCTACCTCAACAAGATCGATACCCAGCTAATTCTCTCTTGCTGTGGAGCTCTGCTACGAGATCGTGCATGGGCCATTTAGCGGCGGCGGTTGTGTATGTGTACCTTAACTTTAAGCAATAACTTGCCTTCACATGCTTTCGGCCCCACCTCGCCCAACTACGTCCTTCGCAATTAATTTGAGTCCATGCTTTCAAGAAAAAGTGATTGGCTCTCTAGACATATATATTGTTATCAGCACTCAGTAAACAAACCTGCGGGGAATGGAACGTAATACAGTTCCACTCTCAATGTCGGGAATTCCACATATGTCACTGGCACAATACGTATGGCGACTGTTAGAACCTTCTTTGGTAGAACGTTGTTTGCAATGGATGATGTGTCATTGTTCCCTTTGAAAACCTGTGAGCGAGAAAAAACATTCGCAGCGAAATCAGCTCTAAATTTGAAAACCGGTGAACGGGAAGGCTACGTACATGCAAGCAGTTCCGTTCATTGTCTTTGGTCCACTTGCCTCATTGGTTTTACGCGACGCCGAATTTTAATGCTGATGGAAATTTGTTGGAAAATTATTTATGACGTTTGTACTGCTTAACCAATACACGTAATTGCTTTTCTTGCTTACTTAGAGGTATATCCATTGTTGATTAAACAGCTGTTTACGTTACTGTAATTCACTCTGACCAAGTTGGTTTCGTTAAGGGCGGTTTCATCGGAGAGTGCATCCGTACAATTGATGACGTCTTATACTTGAAAGACTTTGCCAAACGACCGGGTGTCGCATTATTTTTATATTTTCAAAAAACTTTTGACAGTCTAGAGCACCCTTTTATCTCAAATTCCCTACAACCTTTCAATTTCGGAGAGTGCATTATCTTTTGTTCAGCAAGTTACGTTTGTCTGCGTTAACTGGGAATGCATAGTTTTTTACATAAGCATAGGTTACCTGTTTTTGCTCCTACATGGAACGTCTTAAAATAAACCATTTGATTTGGTAATTGGTTTCTGAATCTTTTAAACCCCAGATGTATTTGGACAGGATTGTGCCCTTGGCGTGTTTGCGTTTAGAAACTATCTTCTGTTAGTCCGATATAAATTTTCTGCTGTCACTTCCGCCTTGTAGACCAAATTATCTGTTAAGCATGCTCCGGTGAGGGGAGGGAGTCTTGTTTTCTGCAATTGCAGTTTTTATCGGTCTCCTCATACAGCTCAAACTGACCTTGACATTTCCCCGATTGAAAATCTTGTGCAATTGGTGCGTTTTGGGGATACTTGTCTAAACCTAAAAAGTATGTTTTCACAAGCTATCATAGTACCATGATTATTTAGGCCACTGAACACACTTTTTGATCTTTCGTTTATGATCAAATCGTTAAAAAAACAGCACTAACATAGCTGACTTTATTATTGCTGTAGTTTTTTTGTTTAGTGGTAATAGGCATTAAAAGCCAATAATTTCAAAAAGTTGATTAAAAAAGCTTAAGAAAAACTGATGTGACGTCATACAAAGTCACTTATTACGTAAATAATAATAATAATAATAATAATAATAATAATAATAATAATAATCATAGTAATCATAACAGTAATAATAATATATAGTAATGATAATGTTTTTCAGCCAGGGAGCCTAACCGCCGAAGCGGTTTTAAGAAGGGCCCTCCTGATTCAACTGGACAAGCTCTGTCCAACGTTAACCTTCGACTTTCGTAACTATAGCATTAATAGAGACAGAATTATTAAGGGGGGTTTCTACCCCCAGTCTCAGGAACTCCAAAAAAAGGACAGTCTGAAAAGAATTCAACTACAGATCCATGGCTAAGGGAAGTTTGAAAGTATTCACTAGCACTAGTTGATACGGAAGCAAAAGGAATGGTTAACCTTGTTTTCTCTTGATGCTATTTCTTCTTTGGAAATATCGGGACTTTCGGGGGAAAACAAATTAACTGCTTCCCTAATACGTTTAGTGTGTAACCTCTCACCTGAACAGATGAATTTTTATAATAAAATTTCCACGTTGTTTTATCCAGAGAAAACTGTAGTTTGTACGAACTGACCCACTCAGATACTTCTTGAACACCTTTTGCAGTCCCCCCATTACCCTGTGTAGCAATAGCGTAGATAGCGTACAATCTGCCAAGGTCGATCTGTAGGTAGGCATCTGCAGTGTTTTTATCGTCTTTCGCAGGCGCCCATCCATGGGGACCATTCAGCCTGGCTCTTGACGGATTATATCTACCGTCGTATTTAGATGGTGAGTGAAAACGGCTGCTGGGAATTGCCGTTTTGTTCGAAATACCGACGGCTTTTCTTGTATCTTCTATAAAACGTGAGCGTTAAAATGTTTTAGTTATAAAATTAGCTATATTGATGCATTCATGTTACACTATGATGATTACGTTGGCTAGTTACGTTGAAGTTCTTGCTAACTGAAACAGCGTTAAAGAGATTAAAAAGCATCGCGGCACTGTTTTTAGGGGAGAGACGCGAAGCGGATTCGTTTCTCGCCAAAAACAGCCGCTACATATGTATCGCGGCACTTTTTTATGTTTTCAAAATATTTTTTGTATCAAGTATTATAACAAAACTGCGACGTTAATTAGCAAATTAATCTTTAAGAAAGCGACGTGACGCTTATTTGAGAGCAGCGCATGTTTAGTTATGTGTTGCACGAATGCGGCACTTAGGCTACGGCGCGCAGAACAAGCAAAACCATACAAACAATATAGGTACCGTAAAAACACTTAAAACGTGTAAGTGACTGCACGGTAAGAGGTTTGAGGGTTGGTATGCCCGTGTCCATGTGATAAATTGTTGACAAATACCGCGATCTTAAACAGCCAGTTTCGTTATAAACAAAAAATACTCTTAGGAGAAAAAAGAGACGGATCCTTGTAACAGTATGCACGGTAAAATCTTTAGAACGAACAAAAATTTAACTGGTATCGTGAAAACAAAGCCTTATCAGAGATTTTAGATAATGTGCAAAAGCTGTCAGTCTTTCAAACTGCATCTTAATACTTCGTAAACTTGTGGCTTGAGAAGATTACCAAAGATTCTATCCTTGACGGTTTCCAGTGGTCGAAGAAGGTTTTCATAAAAAAGAATGGACATTTAATGAACGAACGGACGAGAACATAGTGGATTTTACCGCCATCTAAGTAATGAAGTAAAAAAGAACAAAACGGTGGTTCTTGTCATTCTGTCGTTCCTGTAGAATTGCCGTTTATTTTTTGTTTTTTGTTTTGCTTTTACAAGTTCTACTTTAAGTAAGTATCGAGCCCTTTTCTCCATATGGTTCGTTGTTTTTCACTAACATGTATATAATTGTCGAAGTATGTTTAAATAGTTATTTTCGAAAAAATATTTTAAAAAGTTTTGGCACCGCCATTGGTGGAATCTGTTTGTGGAAGATTCGGAAAGGAGACTGTTCATGATTGAGTGGTAGCAACCTCGATGCTGAATTGTTTATGTCTCTATTTGGTGACAAAAACCGAGGCAAAATAACTTAAGATTAATTGATTGAGAGCATCAAAAAGTTACAAGAAAAGCTCAAGTTGAGCAAAGTGTCTTACCTACTCGATTTCCAAATATTTCGACTCTAAAACATTTTGTTCCATGATAGTCCTTTGGAAGAAACCGCACGTGCCGCCCAACTAAGTTTGTTGGAAGGAATCTTTTCGCTGCCATTGAAGGGTTCGAGTTCCCGTTAAAAACCTAAACAGCAAAAAGTGTTTAGAGTATTTGAAAGTATAGAGCATGTAACTGCAAGTTGTGATTTTCAACAAATCGCTATATCTACAACAAGCACATTCTAAACAGCACCTACAATCTGTTTATACTGCACTTACAAAACGCTATTATATAAACCTCTAACATGCAACTAGTAGTACTCCGAGATCAACAAGAAAAAGCGAATTCGTGGAAGGCTCGTGACAAGACGCGCGCCGATCTACCATATGATACAATTGCGTCAGCCGGTCGCGTGACTTCAACCTACCATGATACATTGCGGGCGCTCTCTCTACCAGGCTTTTCCTCGGATAGAAAACTAGAACCCGTCCACGAAAACGAATTCGTGGCCATGAGATGCTAATAAAACAGTGGTTTGTCTGCCCCGTCAACGCGCTCGGCAGCAACAGTAAAACACTAATTGCAACATTATCAATAGAACAACATCAACTAAACCACTAACGATAAACTGTAACAAATTAACGCTAACAAAAAATCTTCTTGACACTTAGTCAATAGCAGAAAAACCCACTAAACTATGAAAATTAACAAATATTCGAAAAAAATTATTTACAAAACGTTCAAAACAGATCAGATAGAATAAATTTAACTCTAAATTTTTGATCGCTTAGAACTGCGGACATTTTAACTATGAGCACAGATCGCTTTTTTTAAGTTCCAGATGGAAAGTAGAACCTTTTAATAATAGTAATTTTCGAAAATAAAACCACTCGTCGTTCCTGTTACAACTATTTTAGATTTGAAACGTGCAATGATGACGTAGCAGGAGGCATATGACGTAGCACGAGGCATTAAGCAGAGACAATAAAAAAAACTCAATTCTGGCTACAATAGTCATTTTAATCAATGAATTATTCCCTCGAAACTGTTTGAACTAAAAATTTTATGGCATCTTTTAACAGAAATGAACTTTTTTAAACAAAAACCACACAACTCACTGCTGCTGCGTCAGAGGTTACCAGTCCCCGGCTTGCTCGGTCAAAATTTACATTTCAATCTTTCTTTTATTAAAAATCGTACTTAGACGTAGAAATTTTCTTTGGTTATTCGAATTATGAGTTAACAGACGACAACAGTTTTAATCCAAAAATTGAAAAAATAAGCTTGACAGGGACTTTAAATGTTCTGTTCTCGGAGTTGCAGTAATAGAATTAAAATTGTTTACAGCAATGGTGTGCGTTTTAGCCAGTGTGTTATTTGTTCTTATTCCTGAAATGTTTTCTGTTTTTGTTCTTGTTATTATCGTTTTTCCTCTCGTTGTTACTGTTGTTTATGTTTGTTACCGTAAATTACAAAAACAAACAATCAAACGAAACTGTTTCTCTAATCATTTACCTGCTTCGTGGAGAAGTCGTATAATAATGTTTTACATTTCCAGAGACCCTTAAATACATTTTCTATCCATTTTACCTTTGGTAATCCATTTACAGTATAATTTGTCCACCCAACACCGTCTGTAGAGCTCTGCAGCTGGTAAGTTTTAACCCATCGGCTGCCCTTTGCGTCGCCTTGTGTTGCAACAGCACAGATTATGTAATTTGTCCCCAGGTCGATTTGCAGGTAAGGGTTAAGATCTCCATTTAATGCACACCACGAGGCATGGTTACCAAGTCTTCCATCACGTGATGTCCTACTTGAGGACGAGGCACTGAATTGCAGGTCGGCTATCGTACCATCACCTACACCAACTGCATTGTTTTCACACTCAGCTGAAGCAAGGACAAAGTTTTCATTCTTGTTAAGAGGTGATCTACGTTGGAACACGTCGAGAAAAGAGTGTCCATAAGATTGCTCACTTAGTTATGTTTGGATTTCGGGGAACACCTGCTTTGTTTCAAAAAATAAATTGATAACGAAACAGTAATTCTCAGACAGTCATCGATAAATTTAGCTTAATCAGTTCTACCACTCGACTTTAACTGCTGCTTTCTCTATATTTTTGTTAAACGTTTTCATTCAAGAATGCATCATTTAGGACGTCTTACGGGAGTAGATTGATCGCATCTTTTACACCTCGCCAATTTTGTGCACAGGTACTTAGAAATGATTGAAGACAGTTAATTGCGTCTAGAGTCTCATTAACAAAAAATTTTCAACAAGAAAGTAAAACCGCTTCTTTTTCGCTTTCCGCTTTAAAACAGGAAATTCCTTGCTTAAGCTTTAGTAGTGCTATTTTTTGTATTGCACAAATTGCGCAATTCATGTATGATCTACGGACTGGCAAAAAATCTAGTGGTGTTGTTTTGAAAAGTGAAATGTGAAGTAACAATTTCTCCATTTAGAAATTTGCTTCCAAAGTTACTCTTTATGTTGGACTTTTGCCGCGTTATGCGTGTGTATTATTGTGCTATTTTAAAACCCGAAACTGAAACAAATGGCCCCTCCTTTAATAGATTACGTTTACTTTTGTTTAAATCCTTACAAAAAACATAAAAAGTTAGGAATATACCGCATTTGGATGTTCAAAGTAAAGAAAACAAACTGGATTTATGCTTAATCCTCTCAGAAAAGTTCTGCAAAATATATGTAAACTCAAGAATGAGGCTATGGAAGGTTTCCCACTGGGCAGTCACGTGACCTGAATTTAGTAAACAAACTGCGGCTAACAGTAGTGATGCAGGAAGAAAGTTGTTTGAACAAAAACGTGTTGTTCGCTTCATCTTTCATGAAATGAAACCGAAAAACACTTCAAAGGCTGTAGAAACTGGTATGCATCACATCTCATCCGTTTCTTTTTACTTGAGGCAGGATATCCTTTAACAACAACAACAACAACAGCAACAGTCTTTTATTTAACCTCGGCTGTAGCTGTGTTAAATCAACAATTTTCTAAAATCACATGATAAGGTGCTGGCTATACCCGGAATAACCATGAGGGGCTTTACTAGCCGGGGAGCAAGAACACATTTTCAATTATACATGTTTATATCAGCGCAAAAAAAAACAAAATAATATTCAGATGGTGATAAGGAAACCAAAAATTAAGTCAAAGAAAGAACACAGCACGTTTTCCCTTGTTTATTAAAACATCAGAAATAATAGAAGAAAGAATATTTTGGTAAATTGCTGAACTTTAGCAGTGCTTAACGAGGCTTTCTCTCAATCTGGCTTTAAAGGCTTTAATGGATAGGGATTTTAGACTTGCATCTAGCGAATTCCCTGTTTTTTCATCTTCGGAAAACTATGAAAGGAAAATTATCTTTGCATGGCCAACAACGTTAAAAAGTGGACCTCTGCTGTTTACCAAATACAGACTGAATGTGACGTAAACCGCAGATTAGGTCTAAAATAGACATAAATTGAGAAAGCTTTTATCCCTGTGTGTATGACGCCGGAAACGTTTTGCGAAAGGAGAAATATTTATCAAGTGAGCAACATCCATTTTTAGTTTTGAAAGTCGCCTTCAGAAGCTCTCATTGAATGCCTCCTCTGAAAAAAGTTAAAGGAATAAATTTTGACGCTAAGTTGTTTAACAAAGTTTTCAGTGCCAGTCAAGTTTGAGAGAGGACGAAATCGACACCTGTGAATTACCCGGAAGCTTTAACGAGTATAAAGAAATAGTTGAACTAACTAAAAAGCTTTCGCAGGTTTATGACTCAAGAGTTGCGACTTCTTTGTCATCGTCATCATCCTTAGGCCTGCTTCAAACACCGTATTTTAACCGTTTCAAATTAAATTGATTTTGATCCGGAGCTAACTGAACCGGTGATTCAAACACCGAATTTGTTTCCAACAAATTGAATTTCTACCGTATTAGGCGGAAGCGAATTTAATTTCACTACTGAATTTAATTCGGTGCTCGCTTCAAACACCGTGTTTTCCCCGAATTTAATTCGTGAATTTAATTCGATACGGTTTAAATACGGTGTTTGAAGTAAGGCCTTACTATAACTCAACAAAACATGTTTCAAAAGGAAAACTACAGCTGTATAAGAAAAAGAAGAGAATCGTGATCGCATGACATCTACCAGTTCCACCAGATTATATGCAAAACACTTACCTCGACAATGTCGATTAACAAACATGAACATCAACGTGCAAATTCCAATGGAAATCATCCCTAAAACAAATTGCCGTATGCTTCGAATAGACTTTTCCTTTCTAAAATGAAACCGCGCTAGTTATCAAGACTCCTTTGTCACAAGAAGTATGCATAAAATGATCCGGGTCAGTGGATCCTACAAATGTTACAAATATCCTTGACAAGTTGGACCGGAAATGGTTGGCAGACGCTCTGTTTCGTTTCTTTTTTAACGAAATACTGATAATCTGCTGAATAAAAAGTTGAAAGAATAGCTATTGCCATGATACCAGACAAAGTAAACAGTGCTGCTGGATGAACAAATCCCTTTTTCTCGATTCCGATTTTCAGCAAAAATTCGTGGTTTTAAGGAGCTTATTCTCCCTTAGTATCTTATAATCGTGAAACACTGTAAGGAAACCAACGATCCCATTATTAATTTTATTTTGGCAACAGTCGAAAAACCAATTCGGCTAATATTCTCATGGTAGGTAGACCTATATGAGAAACAAACACTGCATGGTTCGTTTGGCTCAATATCAATCTATATTGGAGAAATTGACGATAATAGAATTTCGTCAAATGACGCTTAGGGACCTCAAAATCCCCTCAAAAATTGGGACAAATTTTGAAGCTTCGCGTAACGAATAAAAACATCTTAGGACAATAAAAACTACAAAATATTGAAGAACAACACTTAAATAAATAGTAGCAGCAATTTGGGCTTTTCGTGTCTATTTATTAACCCACAGTAATTTAATTTCTCCGACCTATTTTAAACTACATTGTTTTTTTTTTGTTGTTGTTGTTATATTGTTATTATACCAGTATAGTATTTAAAAGACAGAATAAAGACATACAGCACTCAAATAGTGCTGATGGAAACAGTGATAGCGATGTACCACTTAGTACATCGGTTGCTATTATATAAACTAGCCTATTCACACAATTTCTTTCCTGCATGGGGATAACTTTATTTAAGAAATACACCAAGTCAAATGATTGGGAGAAATCGATAGCAGATCGGTGAAAACCTAAAATGCACTCGACAGTTTTCACCTGTCAAGAATTCTGACAAACTTTGTAGAGGTTTTCACCAGGCTATGAAGGCATGGAGAATATGGTTCGTTTCTTTTTAACATAAAATAATTATAAATAACGATAAATGAAACACGATTATGTTTTTCGCGTGTTTGAAGTAAAAATTCTCACAATGTGCAACTACCCAACACCTCTAGTGCCGTGAAAGCACACTTGTTGACAAATTACAATGCGTGAACTATATATCCAGTAAATCATTTTAGAAAATATGTTTTCATATTGCATCAACACAAATCCTGATGTTAAGTATTTGGTTTTGATGAAATTTTTTTTAATAATCATATCCCTTAATTTTAATCCTTACATAGCACAACACTTAAGTTTCTATTTTATATACAAAAATTATATTAAGGTTGAAAAGAAATGTGGTTCTGCAGGTTCTGTAACCTTTGGAAAATTTCTATAGCCTAGCTGGACATAAACTATATCGACAAAATCAGGGAGGGGTGAGCCACGGAACGGGAGTTGGTCATCAAGTTTTTTGCCTTTGTAGTGGGGGTGGGTCATGTTATTTTGCTTTCTCGTTTTTGCTTGTGCTCCTGGCTCCCCTTGCCCAACCCCCCTGTACTTACTGACCAGTCCTTTTCTTGTTCCTCTAATTTCGCTTAACCGGCGGTTTTATATTTCTTTCGTATTTTGTCAATAATTCGGATACCGGTTATAGTAGTTAATTCTTTAGTACTATAAGCGGGATCCGAATTAATTAATGATGTCAAATCAACAGGTTATTCCATAAACAGCAGAACTTACCAACCGCAAAACCAAGTTAATTTAAACTCTTCTTGCATGCAGTTTTCTTGACCCCAAAACGATGCTTAGCGAGCGGGATCTGGCGCAGTTCGATTTGATAAGCATCCGGCACTTTGAGTCCGCTGGTCATGTGGCCACAACAAGAAAACACCCGTTTAAGTCCTTGGCGGAAACACGGACAGAAGGCGAAATAAATCACAGGGTTATCAACACTGAAAACGACAGGGGTAACCTCGCCTATCGTAAGAACAACAAATAATGAAATACATCCACTCAACTTCGCACGATCGTAGTTCCATACAAACCATAAAATGACATGAAGTCCCCAAGGCAGTAAAAACGCCAGAGTTAAAACAAGAAACATAACTGTTAAGCGAAGGTTCTGTTTTCTTCTCCTTATTGCAGCCTGAACTTTTGGTCGCCTTAACTTGAAAATGATTGCTGGATAAATGGTCAGTATGATGACGAGAGGCAGGAAAAAAAATATCGTCGCCTTAGCAATTACCCATCTTCGAGAATGCTCCATACTTAGATCTAAAAAGCAATATTGCTTGTTGAAGTGAGTATAAACAAAATAGGGAATGGCTTCAGCTACTGGCAAAACCCAAGTTAGTAACAAAGCTATGGTAGATTTTCCCTTGTTCTCTCCTCTGGCCCTCATGGGGAACATTACTGCAGCGAACCTGTGAATTGTAAGGACTAGCAGGGATAACACAGAAACTCCGATAAATGTTTGACAGAAAAATGGCAAGAGCTTGCATAGTACATTGGCTATTGACTTCGAAAAGTAGCCCTCTATGTTATGATATTTTGAGAAACCGTCGAGAAACCAAAACGTCGGTAGTAAAGTATCGGAAATCGACATGTTAACTATGAAGTAACTTACAGTTGTTTTGAGCTTCTTGTTCTTATACACAGCAAGAATGACCAACAGGTTTCCCACAAAGCCCAGAAAGCTTGACACAGAAGCGAAACAAAGGCTTGTTGTTAAGAACCTTTCCCAGAATTGGCAATTTGAGAACGTGGTGTTGTTTGCCATAACTTAATACGTTTTCCAAGTAAGTATTGTAAGTACGCGGAAGGCTGCTCTTGCCGCTTTCCCTCCTGCAGATAAAAACAACTCGGCGGTCATTTTTTTAATTAAAAGCAAAATACAGTAAGATGCTGATCCTGAAAGTTACTACTAGCATACCAACCAAATAAAATGTCTACTGAATGTTAATAGGGAGTTTAAGATACCGGTCGACAACGTCAGAAAACAATTGTGAATACAATAACTGCACGTTGGAACGCACCCTGCTGGACACAGCTGCACCCTGTCGTCTTGAAAATTGCAACGTGAAGCGCTCGGTTTCGATTTTTTTTTGCAACTACACAAACGACCAACAGAAAATTTTGTTCTACTTTTACCTTTAAAATGATTACTTTCATCCCCTTATAATCACAGAGCGGAACTCGGGCAAAAGAGAAAGCAAACTAGTCATGCATGATCGGAAAGGGTAAGCAAGAAGTGTGTTTGTTTGTAAGCCGTCGTTCGTCGAAGCTGCCGTCCTTGTATTATAAAACAGCAGTGACAGCCCTGTGTGCTGTCTACAATTCAGTGATTGATCCGAGTGTTCGCTTTGCGAGGTTCATAAATATCTTGAGTTAACCTTTAAAACTGAAAATCTTTTTTTTTTATTAGGACAAACTTAGCAACAACATCGAGGCCGAGTTATTGGGCCGAGAGCACATATAACGAAAGGACAAACCACATGTCAAATCTCTAAGGTTGGTGTGGATTTCTAGGACACAAAATAACGATCCCGCTCCATGGAAAGCCTACCTTGGATACCTACTTAGAGAATTTGGTGGTCTTTTCGTCCTTAGGTGCAATTATGATATAGCAAACCTCAATTTAGAATCGCAATTTTACTCTGAATTATTGAAGTGTTGGTTCGACTTTCGTATAAAACTGGCACCAAGCTTACTAGGAAAATAAATCTTATGGAATAACAAGCGGCTCATTAGAGTTGATAGAAAACCTGTATTTTACCATAATTACATCAAAGCTGGGTGATAAACTGCAATTATTTAAATTTTAGAATGGGAAACGTGAATTCTTTTGAAAAAGCAGTTGAAAAAGGTCTAAAAAATTCGAACTTCCTTCAGTGGACCGGACTTCGCACCGCAGTACCAAGGGAATTAAGGATCACGTAATAACATCAGACCTAAGCGAAATGTCCTTTAAAATCGGAGATAAATGTTTCAATATAAACAAATTCAAAAGTAAAGATTTCTATACTCTGTTGATGCAAGAAAAAGCAACACCCTCCAGAGGCTATCACAAACTTAAACTTGATTACACCCTTGCCGATACCGATGTACAAATGGCATTCGACTTGTCAAAAACAGTCTCATCCGAAACATTCCTGCAAAGTTTCCAGTTTAAAATACTGAATGATATTGTATATACGAACTCGCGACTAGCAAAAATTGGATATGTTACAAGTGAATTGTGTACCTCAGTTTTGTGGAGTGTGTCGTGAAACACGAGATCACTTGTTATATTTATGTACGTATTCCAACTCTTTTTGGACAGAGTTTGAAAAGTACTAGCTCGCAGTATCAAAGGAAAAAGTAAAATTATCTCTTCAAAGTGTCATACTAGGATTTATGGACACAGACCTAAACTCATTGAATTATCTTTTAGTATTAGGTAAATTACATTTATGGAATTGTCGAAAGAAAACCATAATACCGACTGTTTCAATTTTCAAACAATTGATCGAGCGCAAATATCACACAGGAAAGTTCATCGCGGTTAAAAATCATTCTGAAAAACGTTTCAAATCTAAATGGGGCTTTCTTGAAGAATACTGGTCTACCCAGCCGATGCCAGAAATAAGAGTATAAGTTCAACAATAGAGAGAAAGACTGTGTAACAACCCCAAATATAATTATTTTAAGCACATAGCAGTTGCAAAAACTCAAAAACATTGTAAAAAAGAAAAAAAATTGTAAATTGTTGCTGGTAAGATTATTGAATAAAATGTGTTTAGTGGGGAAAAAAATACATGTTAGGTCCGCATTGCCTGTTCGATGGAGAAATCTAGAACTTCTCTTTAACCTATGTCGGCCTATTCCGTTGAAAAAATAAGCTTATATTTCTTAACCGGCTTAGTTTTTAATATTTTTCTGCAAATGCCTCGTTCAGTTGTACGGAAGACCTCCTTAGAGATTGTAAACTTCCTGTTTTGAGCCTCGTCCACAGTACTAGCTACACCTGTTTCTTGTTAGTTAGGGTGAAGCACAAAAGAAAAATTCTAACATCCCTTATGTGGCATTGTTAGCAAATTCACTTGGTAACATATTACAACACAAAGTAAATGGGGTAAAATTTAATTGTTTACACCATCGATATCTTTAAGAGTCTATGAAACAAACACTGAACCGAAACTTGTTTTCTTGCTGGAGTATTACCAAATTAACGAGGCAAAAACTAAGTCCTCATGATCACAAGTACACATCAGTGGTTACTCTTTTACATTTATATTATTTTTAAAATTATCATCGCTTTTTGTTACGGTTTACAACAGTTTTGCTATGAATTTGTTCTACTTACGTTTTCTCGGCGGTGTGTAGCTCTTGTGCACGTTTTAAGCACTGAAGTAAAACTGTGACCTTACTTACTAGTCGTTCGTCTCTAACTGCAGAGCGGGCTGAAATAACACATGTTTACAAGCACTCGTTTACTGTTTGAAATACAAAAGAAACGAATTTAAAGTAGACGGGATTTTTCAAAACAAGTCTAAAACAATAATAATGATTTATGATAATTTAAAACCTACCCTGGCGCCTGCCCCAACCGATAACATTTTAGAATCTTACATCAATCATGTTGTTTTGCTCTAATATTGCATAACTTTTCTCTAGTAAGAATTGAATATATGTATGTATGTTGAATAACAAGTTCCAAGTATAGACGAGAGTTCATCCCGTGAGCTAAGTAAGCGATATGTTCATAAAGACTTGTTTACCATGTCTTCTTTCTCAATTTGATATCTTCATGTCCATCAAAATTGACACTCGTAGACAGCACAATGGGCACAGATGCGTTCGCTAAAATGCTTACTTTTGTCAAAGAGTTTTGCCGGAATATTCCTTTTTTGTTCTTATAAATGATTTGGACGGTCAAAGTAACTAAACAGTCTATTTTACATGGCGTTTGTTTGTGCGTTCTCATTAATACCATTTAAAAATTTCTTTCAGTTAAAATTGACAGATTGTCAAAGAGCTCTCTATACGAAAGAAACTAAAGTGGAAATCGTATCAAGGCGTCAAAGGTACTTTATAAGTCTCCTGATGTATGATACGATTAATAACGACCTTCTTTTTAATTTCTTTTAATTTACATATTAGTCCTTGTTTTTCAGTTACAACAATCCTCTGTAATTCTGATGCTGACCAAGCCATTTGAGCCTCTAGCTTTGGCCTTTCTTGTAAAATTAATTCTGTAGAGGACAAAAATAAAGATATGATAATTATATGATGACAAAAAATGTGTCCGTGCAGTTATTTAAGCGGTCTTTCTCGAATGCTTGTGAGAACAAGTCATTTAACCTTGCAAGTCTATGCTGAGAAATACGGAATATAATGTAATGTTGAATAGCTGTTGCAAGTTGTAATAGCGGTTGTCGCAATTTTTAATAGCATAGTGTCGCAGTTCGTAATAGCACTTTGTCGCAATTTGTAATAACATAAGCTGTCGCAGTTTGTAATAGCTTATTGTCGTAATTGTTGAGAAATACAGAATATAATGTTGTTCAGTTTTCGCAAGTTGTAATAGCGGTTATCGCAATTTGTAATAGCATACCTGTCGCAATTCGTAATAGCATTTTGTCGCAGTTTGTAATAATGTGAGCTGTCACAATTTGTAAAAGCTCCTTGCCGCAATTTGTAATAAACTTTTTCAAAACATTTTCTTGGTATGTGGTTAGTCTTTAAGGCAGGAAGTATTCGTACTTGCAGCATAATTTCTTAATATTTTGCTTTGTATTTTGTTTTCTCGGAAGGTTGCAGAAATCATATATTTTTTTATAAGATAATGCATGATTAACTTTCTGATGATTCTTACTTTAGCTCATTATTTTGTCGAAGTCTATGAAATACAAAATACTTTAACCGGCTCTACTGATGCGTACGAAGTTTCCGCTTGTGTCTTTTTTTTTTTTTTTTTGCTAAAAACTTAAATTTCCTGTGATTAATTCGACTTAACCAAACAACCATCAACTGTAAATGTTGGAGTCCTTCTTGAACTGAAGCAAACGGGATGAAAAAACCAAATTAATTCGAAAAAGGTATAATTTGACAAACATATATAAGTTTAAATTTTAAACTATATAGGCTATATATACGTGCAAAGGACTTGACGATTATTCTCGTGATAGTGCTCAGTGCAGTCGCAGAGCGAATTACATCAATCGATTTAGAGAAACGATGTTAGATGGTACTGAGATTTATTGCTCGACAGATCTGTTTCGTGAGGACCGAAGTTCTCACTCATCAGGAGCTGGAACTGTTGCACGGCAAAAATTATGAGTAGATATTTTTACATGAGAGAGTTCCACTGGGGTTAATTAGATTGTAACAGTGTTTTGTGTCTATGCCTGCACGAGGACAGTAATTCGGTCCTTTTGTTTAAAGAACAAAGGTGCGGCTTGAAAATGATTATATATTTTTCCCTCAGACACAAATTACAACGCTTGGTTGAACCACTATACGGCTTAGCTTTGGAAATAATTTTCCAGGAAATACAGTGATCTATTTTCTGTTCTTTTAACTTCCATACATATTTACTGAGTTCAGGGGAGTGTCTTTTAGTTTGATTTCTAAACGAAGCAGTATGGTTTCTATATCATGTTTTGAATTCGCCTTCCGTAAGCCCTACGTATGTCTCGCTTGTGTTGTCGTACGTGCGAGTCACGGTCGCTTGGTAAATTATTGCAGACTGTAAAAATTTTCCGTTGAACGGGCATTCGTTTTTCTTCCGGCAGTTGCATGTTTTCATATTTGTTTTCTCTTTAGCTCTGGTTCGGTCTTCTTGTAGTAATTTCTTGTTGTGCGCATCGATTATTTGTTTTACACTGTTCATACAGCTGTAACTAATTTTCAGTGTATTTCTATTGAATATTTTCCTGAGGGGTTGGTTTTTCGGGAAGCACTTGCTGACCAGTTTTAGGAATTTTCTGCCGATGTTGGTTTCCGCGTTCTTACTAAATGGGGGGTTGAACCATGTGACATTGCTACGGGGTCTGTTTTTTCGTTTTCCTGTGTTTGTGGGGTTGTATGTGAGCTTGTAGTCGAATTTGCTCTCATCAAGGGCTTTTTGGTAAGAGGCAGTGGCGGAGTCGAACGATTTCTGTTCGGACACCAGCGATGTTAGGCGGCGATTGATTCCTGCTGGTATGTTTTTGATGACAGCTGGTGGATGGTTGCTTCGGCTGTTTATATAGAGCGGGGTGCTGTTCTCCTATCTAATTAACCCCAGTGGAACTCTCTCATGTAAATATCTACTCATAATTTTTACCGTGCAACCAGTTCCAGCTCCTGATGAGTGAGGACTTCGGTCCTCACGAAACAGATCTGTCGAGCAATTAATCTCAGTACCATCTAACATCGTTTCGCTAAATCGATTGATGTAATTTGCTCTGCGACTGCATTGAGCACTATTACGAGAATAATCGTTAAGTCCTTTGCACGTATATCGCTCCTCATTTGTTGAGCACTCTTCGATAATTCTCAATATGGGTGTCGCGGTGGTGTAGTGGTCATCACATCCGACTAGTAATCCGGGAGACATGGAATCGAATCCCATCTGCGGCAACACGTTTTTCTTTCTGTTTATTCTATATATGTATCTCTAGGATGGCTTTCTCGTATATTCGTAGAATGTATTACTTTAAATAAGCCTGTATACGTTTGGATGTTCAGCATAGCTGATTCCTAAGTTTATCTGTGAATCATTAACTTGATCCTTAGGTGGAAAGGCATGATTATGGAGTCATAGGCGTTACCATCCGACCTATGAAAGAAAAACTGCCCAGGAAAACCCACGTTAAGATCAACGCGCCATAAGATAGCTATGTTGCCAGCATGGTTGTCACGGTGTGGTGTAGTGGTCATCACATCCGACAAGTAATCCGGGGGACGTGGGTTCGAATCCCGTCTGCGGCAACATGTTTTTCTTTCTGTTTATTCTCTCTCTATATATATATACTTAGACATAATTCGCCAGGTTTATATTATTAATGCTAGTAAAGCTAAATATTTTAGCTCATATTCAGGTTAAAAGATTTAAAAACATCAACTGAAGATCAGCTAATGCACGAAAACTTTTGGTTTCTATTTTTACCAAAACTATAAAGTTTTACTTTTAATCAACAAATATTTTCAGAATATAGCTTACGATTTTATTGATCTTAAGCTATTTTTCAATTGTTTTTTACTTGCCATTATTCTCTTTAAAGCACAAGTTTCTCTTAAGTTCTACCATTTAGATAAAAGTATATGTATCACGGTATAATGTACGGAAAAGGAAATCGTAGGATCTACTGAAAAAAAAACAAACAGATGCCCGATAAAAACTAAACAGTACTATTTGTTTGTAATATTTTAACTGTATCTCTCATTTTTGTGATAAATCATACATTGACGAACATTGATTGCATGAGTGGGTTTTAGTCACGTGTCCTTTGACGTCAACATGTGCTTTTATACGTAAATTTTTGTTAACTTGAATCTTTTTACTTACATCAGAAAGACTCTCAACACCAAAAACGTACAATACCTTGAAAAAGCTTTAACAAATTGTGACAGGTGTTATAAAATTGCGACAGGTGTTACAAATTGCGACAGGTGTTATAAATTGCGACAGTACAAATGTTGTGCTTGATAACAACGTTCAGAAAACAGAATATTATATAGGGTCTTCTTCAAATAGAGGAAGATTGCTTTGGAATTCGTTACCAACTGATATATTTAGAGTGTACGAATCTAAAATTATTTTCAAGGGAAACTACATCAAATGAGGCAAGTAAACTTTTGAATAGAATGTTTTTGTATTGCATGTATATATTTAATGAGCTTTATAGTATTTACTTCTGTTTCTATATATACGGCTCTTACGTAACACTCTGTAACTAACTCTGAAACGGCCGTATCAAAATAAAGTGAACCAATGAATCAATCTCTCAACTGTAGTACGAATTATATATTAGAGTTACGAGAAAATTAGCAATTTTTCGTCTAAGCGAAATCTAATTCTAAGTATGGCAATTTTTGCCCAATGTTTCAATCACCCTCGAACAAGTAATAAAACAGTTTCAAATATCTTGCATGTGCAAACAATTTCAAAAATCTTGGAGTATTAGTCTTATCAGGATTACCGTGTGTCTATAGACAATTACAAGAAAAAGGCGGCTAAGCCGCATTCTTAGAGGAAAAGCGACCGATATTCAACGAGCCCCCAATTGTGCCTGACAGTACTCATTTGAAATCTGATAGTTTTACTGTTTAAATTTGACAACACGACGTCAAGGTTTTGAAAAACTGTTACTTTAAACGTTATCCGGTAAATGATGCTTCTTTGAACTCTATAATCTTGCCTGTCAATAATTGCGAGGTGAACCAGAAATAAATAAATTTCTTTTAGAATGTTTTTTGTGAATGTTGAGGGCCACAATTATGGTTTAACTATGAAATTTGGTCAGTGAACGTGTGAAGTTACAGCTACTGACAATTTCCTTTGGCAAGATACGAATTTTGTTTCATTGGCCGTTTCGATGCAGTCAGTTTCGACATCTAAATTTGATCAAACAAAGGGAAGATTTAGAAGTAAACTTTTCCCAAACTTGTTCGTTGAAAGCCATGGTTTGTTGGGTGAGCTATAATTATTCGTAATCGGATGAGGTCAAATCAAATTGCGAAAAAAATTACGTGTCTTTTGGCCTAGTACGAATTAATTGCCAGACCGTAGGGAATTTCTCAAAGATTTTCCGATATTATGAAATAGAAGTTCCCAGAAATGCTTTCGAGACGACTTCTAGCCGTTTTCGAAATTTTTTGAAAGTTACTGATCATGAAGATTTCTGAAGATCTCCAAAGAATTTCCGAAATTGTTTTGAAATCATAAAAGCGCCTTAGAAACGTTTTTAAATCGTTTCCGTATATTCCCAAATTGCAAAGGTTTTCAAACTTGAAAATATTTGGGAAGAGCAGGGCTTTCTCGTGTCAGTACCGAAATAAATAAATAATTTTGCCCTCTATATCAAAAGCATACAATCGCATGGTTCCTCATAAAATTTAAATTCAATTTCATTTGTGTTTTTTTTCCCCAAATAAGTCGGTCAATTTGAAAAAAAAAATGAAATTAATCCTCAATTTATTCAGCCTCATGCGATCAATAATACTTATATGCAAACCACATTTTATGTAAAATTATGAGTTTTAAAACAGGAAAAAATAGAAGGCACTACAAAGCCCTCGATATACTGCAGGAGGAAAATGTCTTAAATTCTACACATGCCAAACACTCAAGCTTTTTGAAACATTTACGTTATGAAACGTCGTCTCTGGCTGACCTTAAAAACGCTGGTAGTGTTTCACAAAGGCTAAACTTAAAAAAAATTATCTCCAAATTCAAAATAAAGTGGACATACAGATAAACGTAATTGCAGTGTCTACTTATTCTTTCTCACAAGTTCGTCTAAACAAATTCATCTCAACTCTCTTCCAGAAAGACTTCTTACAAAGTCTTCTTCCAGCCAAATGTTTGTGTATGTTTCAGGACATCTTGTTGTTTAGACTGAAGTGCTGCCTTTGTTTATTTTAATTGCCACATAAAACAAAAATAAAAATTTGCGAGCCACAAGAATACTTTCTGACAATTGTTTTTGAGATTAGAACGTTCGGAATTGTTTTAAATGTGTAAAAGTTTCCGGTTCCCTTTTCAAATTACCCTGTGTTTTGCAATTAAAAATGCAACTACGGGCAATTTTTTGTGTTTATCCAAAAATTGTCTCTATAATAGCAACAATAAAACTGCAATTACCGCAGGTGCTTGTGATTAAATACTTTGAGACTGCTAATCAAAATAATTTGTACGATATCACCCTGAGAGAGATTGCTGCTCACAAACAAGCAAAATAAAAGTTTAAATCCACAGAGAGAACCCAAAAATAGGATAGACCGATTTCAAATCATATATATGATTGAGCTTTCAACTCATTCGCTGAACTGTAACACTTATGATCTAGAGTAAAACTAGTCTTGTGGTTATCGTGCAACGCATTCGTAAAATATTTTCTGATATTGCCTATTAACGATTATGACTGATCGTTATAAATAGCAAGTACTTTTGGTATAATTGTTTGGTCGATATTGACACGATTAACAAAGGAGGTGAGAGGCATTAAAAACCTCTGCGACACCGGTTTTAGTTGACATTTGGATCTCACATTGAAGAGCGAAGCAGCATGACTCAATCAACGACCTCACACTTTCTGCAGAGCCTTTTATTTGTGCTGGCAGCTTTCAGTGTATCGAATGGTAAGGTGACTTAGTGTGTTTCACTTCATATTGATTTGTATTTATTCAATGGTAAGACTTTAAATTAAAATTTCCGGTTAAGGTGCAATTACTAAATGATCGCCGATTACACAAAATTTCCTGTTATTCGAATTGCGATTACCCCAGTAGTAAATGGCCAGGCGATTCATCAAAAACGATTTATCCAATACCTAAATTTTGGAATTATTTTTCTGAGCAATGAAACACAGCTGCGGTTGAAATATTTGACATTGAGCCGTAAATGTAAATGAAAATAACCGAAGTTATTAAAAAACAATGTATAGATGCGTTGCACCAACTGAAGCTCTCGGCAATGTCCTAGTTAGCCCTCCAATTTTCAAAAAATATGCTTAACAACTCTATGTGTACCTTCTGTGTTTACTTATTAGTTTAAATCGTGATTAACCGGCAGTATTAATTAAAATCTATAACAACAGTGTTGGTTTTGATGGTAAGTGCAAGTTTTCAAAAGCTAAGACGGCTACAGCGAAGAACAAAAGATTAGTGAAGTTTTTAGCTTTAAGCCGCGCAAAAAAAAAAAAAAAAAAAAAAACTTCGACATAATTTTACATAAAAACTGCGCAAAAAAGGTAGATATTGCTTTAATTACTTTCATCCTGTATTCTTCATCAGTATTCTTCCATCTTTTTGAAGTGGTCGGGCTCACATACCAAAAAAATTATATTCAGAATGCTCGTGATAGCGTTTTGAGTATTTCAAGGGTTCTGAAATTCTCTTAAACCCGACATCTAAAAAGCTTTTTAAAAAGCTTTTTAAAAAGCTTTTTAAAAAGCCTAATGAACAAGAGATTTGTGACGTAAACAAGTCTTACAGGTTTTAAAATCCCTTCAATGTCGGCTTACCATTGTATCAACAGGCTTTACCTTGATTCCAATGAATTATTTTAAAAGTCAATTATGACGCTGCAATGATGAGTGAGATTGTTCCCAGCTTTGCCTCCTTAAATGACCATTGGAGTGAGAGCAGCTGTTCAGTTGACATTCAAACAGCTAAAGAAAAAAACTTAGGATTAAAGTCACAACATTTATTATACAGATTGCATGAATCTATGGAAGTTACAACAGACGCTAGCTTCCGTTTAAAGCAAAGTGATCTAACAACTTATTTCTTAATTTGCGGTCAACAATTATTCAAAATTTAACAATTCAAATAAGTATTGGTGACCAATGCTTAATGACCCGAGAGGCTTTTTTTCTTAAACTTGGGTCACCACCAATTGTTTGATTCAAGAAAGAACAACTTTGTACTCCCACGGTTTTTGTGGTGTTTTTTGTGTGGGACAGAAAAACAGATATCATTCTAACAAGAAAAGGAGTAGGCGGGAAAACTAGCAGAGGAGGAAACCAAAGTGCACAACTCGTATAGCTCCATTATCTTGAGTGAGCTATTTAATTGATGGTAATGAATGCCGATAAAAAGAAAAAACTTTTAAAAAAACGGATAAAAACTTTTTTCAGTTATCTAAGAGCAATTTTACGCGAGGAAAGCAATTCAATTTCGTTACAAACTGCTAAAAAGACAGAGTGAGTTACTGCGGGAGCTAGATTAACAGGCGCGTGTGTTCTTCGCTCAATTAAGAAAGTGAAATATTAAAAGGGAAATTACTGAAAAGGGAAATTACTGAAATCTATTCAGTGCAAGAGTAACTCAGACTCATAATTCAAGTAAAATATAGCCGTTGTCATAAGAAATCTTCTTAGGATAAACCAAGAACATTTTCTTTTGTTTTTATTATTTCTTGTTTTTGCTGGATGCATCTATCACTTGAGTAAACGAGTTTTGTTAGTTACTTGAGGGCCACTTGAAACAAATGACTGAAATAAAGACGTTTAACAGCAAAATATAGTTAATACTTGTACGAATATTGGAGCCTTTGTTAACTTTATTTGATACTGAAACTTGAACATTTATAATTATTGAAAAATATCAAGAACTTGTGAATTACGTTGCAGCGCCCTACCACTTGAGCAATGAATTCAAGCATTGTCGACTGTCTAGAGCACATCAACAAAAAAGAATATATTGGAACGGATTGGGACTGTTAAGGACTTATAGTTCTTCCGCAGTAGCATAATCAATTATGAGACATTATATGACTCGGCAAAACTTTATAGACTTCCTTTAATCAAGTCTTTTACTAATATTACAAAGTCATAAAATAAAATAGAAACAAATCAAAAGAAAAGGTAGGGTAGTTTCTTCAGCTCTCAGAGAGTGCTGGTATCAATGGAAGCCGACGGTGCGCCCTTTACCCCCTCCCTCTATCAGGGCTCCGTTTTACGGGTATTCAAAGTTACAGCTACACTGATCAGAAGAAAGTCTAAACAGACGTGCAGTCACTGGGCATCGAACTGGTGACCTCTAGCTCCGAAGACCGCGGACTAACCGACTGAGCTACGCCTATTCCTAACTTGATTAATTTGACTTGACTTAATTAATTCAAGTAAAATCTGCCAAATGTTAATTCTGACAATTTGGTTTGTTAATCTTTTTGTAGGTGCTGTGATAAAGAGGGAAGATAGTAACAGGTTATCAGGTACGTACAAACGCTTTATACTGAAAAAAAAAACTATTTTTTTTGCTAAAGTAAAACTTTGAATCTGTTTTAGAACCACTAGGACTAGTCTACATTGATTTGAAGAGTGAAATGTGAAAAGTGGAAAATGCTAACAAAAATTGATTTTGCCTTTCAATGAAGAAGAGTCTTTTCTCGATACACCATCAATACCAATTTAGTACTGACTTTTTTATTGTTGCTATCATAATTGTTATCAATATCACTCTAAGTTTTTCGTAAAAGGAGTGATAACTACCCATTTTCGATCACCTAACAGAGACGTTTCTTCTCCGCCATAGTTAATGCCAGTCCTAGTAACTGCAGCTTGTCGCCCGATGGTGATTATCCGCATCCCAGCGACTGTAGCAAGTTCATTAGGTGTACTAACGGGACTGGCACGGAGTTAAGTTGCAAACAGTTTCTACATTTCAACGCGACTTCCAAAACATGCCAGTTTCATCCAGAAAGCGCTGGCTGTTTGACCGCCAAAGTGACTGGCAAAATTCCACGTCCTGCCCGAGGTTCGTTAAACATCTTCAAGCTTACATTTGTTGTCAGTTCTTATGTTTTAATGATAAACCTGACAATCTTTGTTCAGTAAAAGGTAGTGTGTGTGTGTGTGGGGGACGGGGGAGGGGGA
>JAOBAT010062229.1:0-24900 GCA_026413305.1 Hydrozoanthus tunicans | reverse complement strand
CTGTTTGATCATTAGGGGTCCTGTACACTCACTAGGGGTCCTGTGCACTCACTAGGGGTCCTGTACACTCACTAGGGGTCCTATACACTCACTAGGAGTCCTGTACACTCACTAGGGGTCCTGTGCACTCACTAGGGGTCCTATACACTCACTAGGGGTCCTGTGCACTCACTAGGGGTCCAGTTCACTCACTAGGGTTCCTGTACACTCACTAGGGGCCCTGTGCACTAACAAGGTGTCCTGTGAACTGGCAAGGAGTCCTATACACTCGCTAGGGGTCCTGTTTGATCATTAGGGGTCCTATACACTCACTATGGGCCCTGTTTGATCACTAGGGGTCCTGTACACTCACTAGGGATCCTGTGCACTCACTAGGGGTCCTGTACACTCATTAGGGGTCTTGTACACTCACTAGGGGTCCTGTACACTCACTAGGGGTCTTGTACACTCACTAGGGGTCCTGTGCACTTACAAGGTGTCCTGTGAACTAGCAAGGAGTCCTGTACACTCACAAGGGGTCCTGTTTGATCACTAGGGGTCCTGTACACTAACTAGGTGTCTTGTACACTCACTAGGGGTCCTGTTTGATCACAAGGGGTCCTGTTCACTCACTAGGTGTCCTGTTTGATCACTTGGAGTCCTGTTTGATCACTAGGGGTCCTGTACATTCACTAGGGGTCCTGTTTGATCATTAGGGGTCCTGTACACTCACTAGGGGTCCTGTGCACTCACTAGGGGTCATGACACTCACTAGGGGTCCTGTACACTCACTAGGGGTCCTGTACACTCACTAGGGGTCCTGTGCACTTACAAGGCATCCTGTGCACTCACTAGGGGTCCTGTACACTCACTAGGGGTCCTGTACTCTCACTAGGGGTCCTTTACACTCTCTAGGGGTCCTTTACACTCACTAGGGGTCCTGTGCACTTACAAGGTGTCCTGTGAACCGGCAAGGAGTCCTGTACACTCACTAGGGGTCATGTTTACTCACTAGGGGTCCTTTACAACTTTACAAAGTTGTACTTGCTAGGAGACATGTGCACTTGTAAGTGTTTTTTGGGCACTTTTTTGGGTCCTGTGCTTTCGCAAGGGGGACAGTAAGCTCACTAGAGGTCCTTTTGCAGTCACAACTAGAGCTCTTTGGAGTTTATCAAGTTATCTACAAGTTTCCTTTAGTTTAAGAAATTTCTTTGCAATTTAGTTTGATTGCCAAAATAACTGACTGCGAGTAGTTGTTACAATAATTTTTGTTTGAATGAGTTTTAGAAATATGATGTGATTGAGTCAATAAGCTTTAAAGAGTTTGGTTATAGAAATGTTTAGACAAAGAAGTCAGCAGTGGTCCTTCCAGTATGAAAAAAATGAGAGATAAACAACATAAATTATTGCTTAATGTTTTTTTTTTCTTTTCTCTACTGTACATTGCAATAACTTATTGAACTTTGAATGTTCAACACAAACTGGAGTCATTTATTCATCATACAACTTTCACATTTACAGAAATGGAGGTCAGGATGATCGAGTGGTTAGCGCTCGTGCCTCAAACCTCTGGGAAATCTGGGATCGAATCCTAGCTGGATTTGGATATGGGCTAAGATTTGTCAATCTTCTTCTGACTCCGAGGGTTTTCCTCCCTCCTCAAGACCAACTTTCACACTGAGATCTGTGCCGTCTAGTGATTAAACAAAAGCCACTGGCTTGCGAGAATGGGTAACCACTCCCAGCGTAATGACGATAAAAAAATTAGTTTAAATATCTAGAGAAGAGGTGGGTATATATAGTATAAAATTAGAATTTTTCTTGCAATTATTGTTGAAAGTTTCTTGCTGTTCTGAATTTAGGTATGAGTTTGCGACAATAATGGAATCAGCAAAGAGGAAAAATATCCCAGTCAGACATGTTTCTAAATCAAAGTTAAAAACGGTCTCGGCAAACAGGCCGCATCAGGTTTGTTGTCTTTCTTTGCTGATTGTATCAATGATAATTATGAGGCAATAACTCACTTTAGTATTTGCCAAAGCAAATAATATCCTTTTTCATGCTCTCTGATTGGCTCCCATATGTTGCAATATTCATGACTTGATTTTGAGGCGGTAGTCAAAATGGCATTGCAATACCCGTTACTTCTAAGACAAGTAAATAATTGCTTTAAACAAAGAACCATTCCAGAAAACATGAAGAGGATAGCAAGATTTGGTTTTTTGGTTTTAATGGTTAGGTGAAACTTTTTCTTTCAAAATCTGCTTAAAATCCACGACATTTATTTTTTCCAAAAAGCTTGAAGAATGTAAACAAAACTCAAATGTTCACGAAGCGCGCTTGCTTTTCTTTGAAAAATGAAGTACATTTTATCCCTATTTTCTGGTAAATACTAAAACAACTATCCCCGTCAGGGTCGTTGTCTAGCTCTAGATATATACCTCAATGCTTTGCATTAATTCCCCTTCTGGGGATAGTTGTTGGTTATCAGTTACAGATATACTGGTTCATTAGTCTTAATATTCGATCTCATTCATAAGTTCATAAGGTTTTAGCATTCTGGTTTACTAGTGAATATCTATATTCTAGTTCATTAATGATGATTGAGGTGTGAATAAGTTTTATTAATGTTGAGTAACCTAATACAGCACAAGTCCATAGCAACATTGAGGTGAACTGAGGCACTTGCCTTGGCAAAAAAAAATTGGAAAATATTATTTTAGGCAAAAAGTATCAAGTGAACTGGCTAACAAATGATAATTAAGGGGCGAGCAAGAAATTAAGATCCACCTGCCTATAAAAGAAAATGCCAAAGGGATAGCCCTGACTGCAATTGACTACAGACCCAGCTGAAATGTTCCCTCAAGGCCTCCACAACTCCAATACCATGCTACCACTACACATCAAATAGTTTGTTAAAAATGCAAAATGCCATGTTGCTACCTAAAACCAACCACAAAATAACTCACGCATTTACTCAGTCATACTCGTTATGCCGTCTGGCATGTAGGGCAGCAACAAAGTTAAGCCACTCTTGTTTGTTCTATTAAGTCAACTTTGGAACGCTCTCTATGTGTGATGGAAGGTCTTGAACTCCCCTTCCTATCTCATCACGTATCTGATCCATCTTCATTACCTTTGCATGATGATGGTGGCCGTGTGGCCTTGCATCGGTTTCAGTGGGTGATAAGGTGTTGTTTGGATATTGTCTCCGGCCTGAACACACATAATTCTTCTGGGGTTCAGAAGAATTGGACAGTTAATTTATGTTGCTTTAGGTGTCCCCAAGTGTTCTGTGCCGTACAGCTTGGTGGAAAGTACCCATCTGTGGTACAGTGTTAGTTTTGATTAATGGAAGATCTCCATCGTTCACTTGATGGGTAAGTTGTTTGGAACATTAAGTGTCACCTCTTCTGTCTTCTGGCTGATCTAAGGGCCCACTTGCTGTGCAAACATGGTGAGACGAGTTGTTTTCTATTGATGAGCATTTGAGACCAGTGGTAAGCCATTGGCGAAGTACAAATTTTCAAGGGTTGATGCCTCATGGTCAAATTGATGTTGTTTGCTGCATCACCCGGTCAATCACCAGGATTGTGGAGCAACATGGACACAGAGCAACCCTGTCTAACACTAGTCGTCACGCTGAAGCTGAATTTGCTGTTTCACACTAATTGCACTTGAAGTTTCTGTAGAAAATGTTGAAGGAAAGGGTGCCTTGTTGCTATGAAGATGTGCCAATGACTTTCTCAGCAAATGCTGTCGAAATCCTGAAATCCCTCTCAAAATCCTCGTACTTGATGTATAGCTGTCCCAACAATGCTTTGCGCTGTTCAACAATTTTGTGCAAGGTGAAGTTGATGTTGCTCAGGGCTACTTTCTTCGGATCATTCATGCCCAGGTTTCTCCTCCTGCGTTGAGCTTGTGCTGTAAATTCTGGGTCTGCCTTGAAGAGTTCTGCATTGAGGCTGCCCTTCCCAGACTTTTTCTGTTTTTGAGAGATCTGATGGCTATCTTGATTTCTTCTTTCTCTGATGTTGCAGTGTTGGCATCTAGGTCACTATCAAAATCCTGTACTTTTGCACCGTTTGTCGGTGGTGGTCCAATCAGAACTTCACTAAAATTTTCTGCCCATCTTGCCACTTGCTCTGCTTCTGTGTCATCTTGCCTGGTCTCCTCTGCTGGCAGCCTCTTCTGCTTGACTCGCAAGGTTTTCGATGTATGCCTGTTTGTCTGACCTAGTTATCCTGTTCAATTTCAGTTCTACTTCTTTGTACTGCTGCTTGTATCTCTCCTCCAACCTCTTTGATTTGGTGTCTATGAATTTCTTCGTCAAGTAGTCACTGTGATGCACGCCTTTTTCTTATGTCTGCAGGCTTCCCTGATCTGTGTGTAAACCGTTCTGATCTGCTACCATTTAGTGTTGATGTCTTTCTTTCATATATACCAGTCAGTGTATGTTTTGGTTGAGATTTGCTCTTCAAGTTTGGGAGTTTGTGAGTGAAGGTTTATATGTTGCTCTGTGTCCTTTAGTTTTGCCATTTTTCTTTTCAGCTTTTAAGTTAAAAGTTTCAGGTTGCTATGGTAAGGTGGTAATCACTGCTGACTTCTGCTCCTCTTCTCATTTTAACATCATGCAATGACCTTCTCTATGTCCCATTTATCGTCAGGTGGGTAATCTGATTCTTGTCTCTTCCACTCGGGGAGCAGAAGTTTGTGGAGCTTGTAGATTTCAGAATTTGGGGAAAAATTATCTCCGATGACCAGATTGTATGACTCAGGCACATTTCAAGTATAGCGTCTTACCATAATCGTTCATACTGCCACACCCTTCATTCCCTGATTTGTGTTGTCACCTCCTCACCTTGTTATTCAAGTTGCCCATCACTACCTTCATCTCGTGGCGTGGCGTTTTCTTTTGTTTACTTTTACATTAGCTTACTGTTGATCGGCTTCCATTTCACCAGGCACTTCTCCATTCCTTTCTACAGGATGTCGGTGACATCCTTATGTTGTTGTTGTCATCTGTATTACTGTAAAACAGCATCTCTCCTGTATTGGTTTTACACTAAACTCGTCTTGTCCATTTGCTGTCGCTGATTCCAAGAATGTGCAATTGTAGTGCCTCATCTCTGCTGTAATTTATGCCAGTTTCCCAGTCTCATACATTGTCTTCACGTTCCAGAATCCAACTCTGGTCTTTGTTTTGGTGCTCAAGATTCTGAGAATTAGTCTAACTGGAAGAAAAAGGAATAATTGACTTATTACATCATTTTTCCCATGACTACTGAAAGTGGCTTATTCATGAAGTTAAACTTAAAACAAATTATATAGTTGAATCGAAAGATGTCAAATTATTTGATTGTTTCTTGATTTTAAGAATGTAGCAATGAGAGTGAAGCCTCTTAAGTTTCTGAATCTGGATGAAAATGCAGACAAAAGGTAATTATTTTATAACTGCGTATTATTATTGCTTTTATAATTTTTTCACCATCACCATCACCATCACTGTCATCATGATCACCAACATCATCAACATTCAGCTTACCACAATTATGGAATGATTGTTTTAAAACCTAGACAATTTTTGGAGATACGTTGTAACCTTTTTTTTTTGCAACCAGAACCTGAATTACATGACATTTTTAAAAATTTTTCAGAATGGTATTAATTATTTTAAAGCTGTACTGTAATGAATTTATTTTAAAAATTACATTGTAAGGAAAAGATATGTCATCTTCAGAATTAGGTCAATCATTGTAAGTTTCCCGAATCTAGAAAGTTTAGACAGTTTGTTTTATTGAAAATCACTTTTAGCAGGCTAAGGGTTTACGTTATACTTATCCCAAAAATGGGAGTAAGTAAAGGACTTTGTGTGACTTTCTTACAACTGATTTAAGAAGATACTTAAAACGCAAATGCTCCCAATAAAAAGCGGTTTTCTTTTTTTCTCTTACTTACCTAGTTTTAATTAGTTTTCACATCTGAAGCAGTTTTTTTACTCCCATGTTTACACTCTTCATGAGGGAGCAGCACAGTTAAAGCATGAAGCCATATATATTCCCATGGCCACATTTTCACTGCAAAATCTAACTGCCAACTAGCCATGCAATGTTGGTATTTCTGTGGTCAATCTAGTGAACTGTTTTCCTTATGAAACAGCAACTAGAAAAAAATTTGATGGAAGAGATCTTTTTTCACCTTCACCATGACACAATCGCTATATATTGTCAGTTTTAGGTCTAAATAAAATCTTCACTAACTCTTGGGTAGTCGGAAATCCAACAGGTTTAACAACCCATTGATAGGGCTCTAAGGGCCAATGGTTTAATGTCCTTATCTGCCATGCAAGGTCTAACTGCCTGCAGATGTTAAGAGTTAAATACATCTCAAAACACAAAAAACTTCAAATAGTCACGCAAAGTCATACAAAGACAAAATCACCGCCCTGTTAGCCCAGTTGGCTGCCAGTCTGTCATGCGGGAGGCCTGGGTTCAATTCCAAGCTAGACCTTTACTTATGATCAGGGTCCTTTCGAAAATAACTAAGGAGAAGCTGTTGCTTTTGCTTTTATCCTGAGCTTGCCCTGTTGGTGGATGATTAACATGTAGTGTTAAGGTACATATTATGAAATATGAATGAATGCATGTGTTTGGGTTTACTTTACAGTGTGCATTTACAATTTTTCAACACTTATGGTAACTACCAGACATGTTTCAATTTCAGCACCTTGAAAAAGTCAGACTTTGGGAGACCAGCTTTGTGGCTTGCACTAGACGAAATACAGGTCTCTTAATTACTTGCAAACCTTTTAATAACATCTATGTTATATTCTGCACATGTACTCGAGCAATTTATACTGAAAGTTTATAATATTTGAGTTCAACATTATTAAAGTGTAAAAATGATTTATCGTAGATTTTGGCTTTGATACTTACTAATTTATTTTTCCAATTTGCGACTCTACTGAGACACTCATAATAAGGTGTAGATTTCAAGTGATGTCACAATAAGCATGGTATGTTTATGTGTGGAGGGAGTTCTGTGTCATATTATTAAGGCAAATTCTATTTTCTAAAATGATGAAAACAGTATACTCCCAATGAACAAAACTCTTTATCTAGTATATGAAAAAGGGGTTTCCCCATGAGATAAACTGATAATGTGTTGTCACAATGGGTAAAACCACTTACCATTATACCATGAGATCAAGGACTCGGATTTCTAATTATTGTCTCACAAAGTGCTCCCACTTTGAAAAAGATTTTCTGAGTCAAGATTTTACTCCGGTAATACTTTATGCTTTTAGAATGCCTCTTGAGGACTAAAGAACAGTTTGCAATTGAAGAAAGTGACTGGTGGCCGATATCACTTCAGCAGCACTTTAATACTCATATTTACATATATCGTAAACATAAACAAACATGTATTTTTTTTTGCTGGCTGAGAGTTCTGTGTATAGTGAAAAACTGTGATCAAGGTTGTCAGAATAATGCTTGGCCTCTCTGCCGTAGGCAGAGAGCAGCATAACCAAGACCGAGGATAAAGTAGCCTGCTTGCCGGGGGGGGGGGGATTGTTCTGAGTGCAGAAAATTCACAGGCCATTCCATGGTGCCTTGGCCATCTTAGATTTCACAGTCGAGGCCTCAAGATGGCGGCATTGCCTTGCCCTGTGAAGTTTTTGTTCAAAATAAAACACCAAACCGCCTACAAGCAGCTTAAAACAAAGTCATGATTTTTCTCTATACGGGTTTTCCAGCTGCTGATTACTTACTTTGTTTTTCCTGCTTCAAATTGCTTCTGTATCAGTGCAAATGAGTGTTTTATTTATTCTCTGCCATTCACACATGGCACTTAGTTGGAAATGTAATAACTGAAGATGACAACACTTGATGTTTGACTGGCAACTTCTTATTAAAATAACTCCACCCAAATAGATTTGCACCCTCCAAAATCGGAAAGTATAGATCTATTACTATGACTAAGGCACAACATCAAGTAAATGAATTCTTCCTCGTCTTCTTCATCTTAGTATTATTATTGTTATTATCAATGCTATTGTTTTACAAATGATAATGAAAATGCTTATCCATCCTCGCCGCCTGTCACGTGACCAAATTAGGGCATGTGACAACCAGTAACCCAATGAAGGCCATAGACTAAGGCCGCAGCGTCCTCATAGCCTCGTCTACCTCACCGGACCACCCTCCTAGGACATCAATAATGATGTTATACTGCCGCACTTCATATCCCGGGAGCTGCTGCTTGAGTTCCTGATGGAGGGGGCAATACTAGGTGGTCTTCTCTCCTCGTTTCTTTTCTCTGTTCTCCGTCCATGGACAGCTCATTTCCACTGCCAGTACTCTCTTCTTCTCATGGTCTATAAATCTCGCATCCATATTATTATTATTATTATTATTATTATTGCTATTGTCGATAATTTTGTTACTATTTTTATTGTTGTTGTCATTAATTTTACCAGTGGTATCCCCAGTTTAGAGCTTCAATTTGTAACCAAAAGTTTTGTTTTATGCTGCAGGATCCAATGAACTTTGGTGCCATTCTTCGAACAAGTGCCTACCTTAATGTTGATAGAATTCTTGTGCCCACTAGAAACAGGTCAGGTCAGCAGTTTCATACTATACACTTCAGGTGTCGACGTTGATTAAAAAAATTTACCAAAATAATCTGGATGAATGGCAACATTCACTTTCAAGTCTCAAAGAATTGTTCATTAAAAGAGCAAGCAAAGTAGTTTCAATAAAAGATTTTATTTTAGTTCACTGATGGTTAGCCCTCATACATTTATTACTTCATTTATATTATTTTTGGGTAACTTTTGTTTTTATTTAAATAAACAATCCTAACGAAAAAAAATTGCCAAAAGAGCCACATTGCCTTTATTTTTGCTTGAAAAGTTGAAATGTAACTGGCTTTAGAGCTTTTTCTCTGTATTCCACTATGATAGTTCACCCAAATTATGCCAGTATATTAGAAAAGAACGTGACTAATTACAAAAAGCGCATTTCCTCGAGTAACTGCACTCAACACTAGATAACAACACGGCGAATGAGCGCAAGGAATTCCCATGGCCTTATCTCCTGCTTTTAAAATCGCTTGGGGTATGAGCTGAATGTATTATTAATCTCAGATCGTAGCCAAATGGAAATTTTCTCTCTTGACGAAGGAAAACAGTGGTTACCGAAAATGAGAGTTAGAAAGTACTTTTAAGATTTTGATATACGTGTTTATCATTTTTTTATTATTTTACAAGTGTTTTAATCATCTCTAGATCAGATTTTAAACTTTTCATCCTGAATTCTGAACACTTATCGCCTATCCAGAAATAGTTCAAATAGTTCTGTACAGCATGGTAAAGACAAAGAGAAGTAGAATAAATCAGATTTGATCTTAGTACAGCGATCTCGCTCAGCTCTCTACTGGTCGCCAGGAAGGAAAACGGATCGAAGAGAGGAAGAGCAAAGATTAGCTGGCATCGAACTGTGGAAGGGGCCAAGCTTAAGACCCTCGATCCATCAGTTACATCTTGGGGACTATTGAAAAGCTGACCCAAAACAGACAAGAGTGGAGTGCCTTTGTTGCTGCCCAAAGTGCCAGACGGGCATGATTGATTGATTGATTGTTTGATTGATTGATTGATTGATCTAAGTGCACAACTCTATTGATGTCTGTTTTCTATCTACAGTGCACCACTGTCCCCAGTAGTCTCCAAAGCCAGTTCAGGTGCCATGGAACTAACCAAGGTCTATGCAGCTGAGAATCTGGCAGATTGTCTTAAAGTAAGTTCGTCTTTCATGAATTTACCAGATAAAGAGTTTCACATCACTTTCTTTGATTTTCGCCTGGAGCATTTCGTCCTGCTGTCCGAGAAAACTTATTATTGATACCATAGTTGATATTAGCCGACTGGTTATGAAAGCCGGCAAACTTCAAAAGGGAAATACAAAGAATGTGAAAAGAGGCTTTGTTGTGGGTTGAATGAACCGTGAGAGTGCACATTCTTTGTTTCAGGTGTTAGTGAGAATGTTTTGACTGGCTACTTGTTGATTTACATCTCAAAACCTTTTGTATTTTGTGCATCTTCAACAACAATAGTAAACAAAAGAAAACGACGAACAAAGACCTACAACAATGGTTTCACAACCAGTCGGCTATATCAACTATGTTGATACCTAAAGCACTTCCTGGTATAACGGTTATTATTCCTAAGTAAGCAAAACTATGTTTGACCAGAAACCATGTCCAGTACCATTTAGAAATTGTTTTTGATTCCTGGCTATCTTGGAGTAAGCTTTCACAAACAGCTAACCAAGTCAGTTTCCTAAAGAGCTGGCTGCTTAATTTAATCATCAGCATCAGTCGTCTATTTGCTTCCTCCTCTTGATGAGAAAAAAGGGGATTCTGTGTAAACCCTGCATATATGGTTTCTCTCATTTGTCAAAAGATTCTAGCTACATCAGACTTTTTGTCCACAAGCAAATTGAAAATGTATTTCTCCAATCACTGTTTTAATTGATATAAAATAAGATGCAAAGAAAAGAACCCACATAAAAAGGTGGTTTTATCAGCAAAAGACAATTAGTTCGATAGATGTTTGTTGCAATTCGTTATCGTCTATACCGTAAATGCTCCCGTCCCCCCGAGGGCCTATTTTATTTTGGACCTTCCAGAGGGGGGGAAGGGGCTTAGTAAAAAAATACAATAGCCAAAGACAGATTGAGAAACATACCATAAAGTCTGGTTACCAAACACTATTAACAGCAACTAGTAGCTCTGTGTTCCTTTAGCGTTGTAATTAGCACCTTTCAAAAACTGTAACTGTTGCCAAATGTATTTTTTTGGGAAAGGACGCCTGACGTCTTAGCTCTTACGTCTTTTTGATTGGAGAGTGGGGGGCTTATTTAAGATTTGGAGCTCTAGACGGGGAATATTAGAGCGTTTGCGGTAAGTTTAAACGTGGAAAAAGGCAGTTTTATTGTTGTTCCATTAGTAAGCATTGAAGCAACATCAAGAAGATGTTAAATAAAGTGAGACAAAACATAACTTTTATCAGTAGTCGTCGAATGCTGCCCCTAAAAGATGAGGTTTGTAATTACAGGAGCGATTGCTGGATCATTGGGAAGTGTTAGGAACAGTTCAACCTCAAAGAGGAACAGTTCATAATGGCAAGCATATTGTAAGCTGCAGGAACTACAAGTTTCATAAACCTACAGTGATTGTACTTGGTAAGTAGAAACGTACAGTTACATTTTCAAGCTGCCTTGTAGTTTATTCCTCACTCCTTCATCGTCCTTTCCACATTCTCACACCTCATTTTCCTTTTCTTTTCCTCACCCCTTCATCTTCCCTGTCTATCTCATCACTTCTTCATCTTCTTAAAAGCTCTTAAGTACTTTTCGGAAGCATTTTTGTCCACAGGCGAGAATCTATTATGACCCTTAGCCTCTGAGCTACAGAGAACTTTATGGGAAGCCGTTTCAAACTTTGGTTTCTTGAAGAAGGGAAGTACATCTCGCTCGATTTGTCCGGTAGTCGTATCAATTTATGATTCTTTTTATTGAATCCGAGAATATAGCTTACCTGACATATAAAGAAAATGTAACTCAATACGTGGAACTTGTTGCAGTTAACGAGCATCGATAAAAAACAGTTGTTGAGTTATAGCAACTTAGAGCAGTATTAAATCGCTTGACTAAGCCAGCGCCCTTATCATCGCTTATCTGTCATTATAGGTAACGAAGGGACAGGTTTAAATCCCACAGTCCAGGCTCAATGCAGTGCTTTCGTTACAATTCCACCTCCCTCCGGACTGCACACACTTCCTGTTGGTCTGGACTGCCTAAACGTTTCGGTGGCTGCAGGTTTGTAAAGGAACACATAAATATGGCCAAGCAGACACACATTTGGTTTAAGTGTTTGAAGGCATGCAAGACCCTAAATAAGTAAATTTTCAATTGATGTATTTAATACTTATAAAGCCAGGACATCCAACCTAGACAAGCCCTTATGGTTTTGGATGTCCTGTACCCATGCATTATTTAAATTACATCTGTTTTATCATTTTTTCAATATACATCATACAGTAGTTTTAATTATCTGATCTATTTTTTTCACACTGTCATGTAAAGCTGTAAATCTGGGTCGAAATTAAAAATTTGTTGTTGTTGTTTTCCTTTAAAAACGCACCTGTTGACCTACCTTTTTACCTACTGCCTATAAAACACTATATGGTGACCTACCTACCTACTAATTACCTATATATATAAACTTATCTAATTATCAAACGACCTATATCTGCTTACCTACTAGCCTACAGTTTTACCTCTTGACCTCACCTTCTGCCTATACAACTAACCTATCTATGAACATGATCTACCTACCCGGCTAGCGACCTATCTACATACAAACCTATCCACCAACTCACATATTAATCTCTTAATCTTTCCATCTGTTGACCTTTTTACCTACATCGTGAGAACATGTTTGATATCGTGAAATCTTTTACAGCGTTGGATATGGAACTGGGATAAACTACCCATTCCGCTGTGATATGATCTGATGATATCATCTAAAGGAAAAAAGGAATTGGAGAAGAAACTGAGATGAATTCCTGCCATGGGAGTTATCCCGGTGTGGTATCTTTTGGTGGTATCATGTAAACAAAAACTTAGCTTTGAGAAGGAATTTGGGTAAACTTCTGTCGAGCATTCCACTGTGATACACTCTGGTGCTACCATGTAAATGACTACAGAGCTTGGAGAGGGAACTGTGAGGGATTCCGGTCGATACGACCCATTTCGATTTGGTTTTCCATGATGGTATCATTGTAAAAAACCTTTACTTAGAAATAAAGAAAGTCGAAAGCACGTTGCTACATAAGTAATAAATGCTTCTGTTACAATAATATAAAAGTTGATATTTTAATTTCTTTTTAGGGATATTCCTTTTTTCAATTTTGGGTCAGCATGAGTTCTACAACTATCAAGTGCAAATGGAAAATGGAAACCAACAGCAAAAGGATCAGCGAACCAGCTCTGTGCATCATCCGTGTTAATTGATGTATTGTACCGGTGTTTTTCCTAAAAGCTCTGATCGCGGTATAAGGGGAAAAATGAAGTAAAGGGCTTGCAATCTCTTATTAGATGTCTGGATATAGGTGTTGTATGGGGAATAGCTCTGTCGAAGACATTACTAGACTTTTGGTACAAGTGACAGAAAAGGCATGCTGAATATGGGAAAAAGCAAACGGTAGAGCACACAGTGAGTCAGCAAATGATCATAAGTTTTACCTTGATTTATTCATGGACTCTGCTGCTGCAAGCTTTGTACTGAGTTTGAGCTGGAGTAAAGTCAAGTCGGAAGTCTAAGCGTTTTCTCACAGATCTTATATCTATAACGCAGCTCTTGAACATTGTCTCTAGGTGCTAGAATTAATTTAATCATAGGCGAAACTTAGCTTAAGCTTCTTTCAAGAACTTCTGAAGAAGCTATTGTTTTGAAAACCAACTCTAGAGGTAGCTCATGCAGCTTAAGAGAACCACAACTAACCAAAAATATCTTTACTAGTAACGTAGGTTCTTTAGAGAATTTCTGAAAAAACTTAAGGTTTCGTTCTGCCTATAAATTGAGAGAGGGGTACGCTAACACCCTAGTACAAACTTTTATATTTTCCATTAATACCAAGTAGAGAAAGCGAGGCTTAGGATTTTGAAAATTATTAAGTAAATTGAAATAGGAAACCTGAATCAACAGAGCTGGTCCTGATAATAAATTTCCTCAAAAGCTAGGTTGTTGCAAAACAACAATTCAAACTAGTTTGTGTATTTCTGATAGTAAAACTCTGGGTAGAAACAACATTGTCAAACATAAATGCAAGTTTTACCTGGAAGGCTGAAGCAGTCATTCTCTTGGGAATGATTACTTCACAAGTTTTCTTCCTTTGACTATGTTTGAAGTAGTTCCGAAAGCTATATTTTGTTGGACTTAATGAACGCTGTAGCACGTGTTGTTTGTGGGGCGAATGTTTATTGTCTCAGCTTTGCGAAGCTTGTTTTTAAACTCTTATAAGCTAAAATATGTCTTATGTAATACTTTCTTTTTTTATGTTTATGAAAAATATTTTAGAAACTTAAGATTGTGTTGTTTTCAGCCTAAAATCGGCCAAAAAATAATAATATCCTGCCTTAGTCCGGAAAGCAATATTCTAATAAAAAAAAGAATGTACATACTATTTATACTTCGTGGAAAATCTTGTCTGCGTTCCCACTCGTTCACGCCTGACAATTAACGGCACAAATCGATAGGACATTTCCCATCAAAAGAAGCAGTGTGTAACTTTATCCAACATTTATTAAACGGAGCATAGTTTCTTATTAATATGAAAATACATAGTAAAGCGAGTAAGTATGGATTGTGATAAATAGTTTATTAAACAGGAAACTTTTATTTTCTTCAGAACACAAAAAAGGAAATGTGGCCAACCATGCAAAATTTTAAATGCGCTCAGTAAAAGTAGCTATTCTGTGATTGGCTCTAAGGCCTGACACGGGGCGTATAAGTCTTTTTTAACCAAACAACCTACAACAGGTACCCCCCAGTAATTTATCAACTTTATTAGTAAACGCATGCATTTGTTCCAGCAGGCCCTTGATATCTTACTTGCTGTAATGGCACTGTGTGGCCTTATTGTCCTTTTGAACTTCTAAGATTGCCGGAATTGCGTTTTTTCTATCAATTCCAATTAAAGTTTTGTCAAGTTTTTCATCGTAACTTTTGTTTGTTTTCTCTACAAAACATTCAAAGAAGTTCAAAATATAAACATATTATTTGTACTTAAAATGACATGTATTAAGCAAGTCTCTTTACTACAAGAAGTACATTCTCCGCAAAGTTATTGGTGGGGCTATGTCCCATTCAGACCCATAGCTCCGCGGTCCCTGAACAAGAGAAACGTCTTTTCACTACCAACTCGCGAAGTGGCCGTTCATTCGCAAGGTTACTTGTCGATGAGCGCAGTATAGCAAGAGATAACATGAGATAAATTTCTGAGTATGCACAACCACAAAATATTAAGCACGATGCACATGCAGTACGCTACCACGCTCCAATTTTCGCGCGCCCAAAAGAGAAAATCTCGCCAAATTTCGACGGAGACGCTTAGTACGCAGGCTATTAAACGCAAGGTGCTGATAGATCTCTCACATGTTGCACTGAGTGGTTACAGGAAGTGGAGCAGCAAGCCATAGAAGGGTGGCAAGGTTGGGAAACATGACTTCATGCGCGCTCCAATTTTCGCACGCCCAAAAGAGAAAATCTCGACAAATATCAACGGGAACGCTTGCGACGAAGGCTATAGTAAACGCAAGATGCTGATAGATCTCTCACACGTTGCACTGAGTGGATACAGGCAGTGAAGCAGCAAGCTATAGAAGGGTGGCAACTCCCGGAAAAATTTTGGATCAATCACGCGTCCTGGGAAACCTAGCCCGATATTTTTTGTCAAGCTTCTTTTTCTTGTGAACCCACGTCACGTCAAACTTGTCAAGTCCGGTTTCAAGTCAACACTTTTCTTTGGTTATTCGAATTTTGAGTTCACAGATGACAACTGTTTTAATATAAAAAGTAAAAAGTTTTGCAATAAAAAGAACGTTTATCGACCATAAAAGACCTATATCAAACAAAAAGCCATGCATTTTATCCGGTGGGAGCTAGTGTCTCATTTCGTGAACCTAGCAGTTCACCATTAGACAATGACTGTCCATTTTCGACTCACGACTATATAGTATATAGACCGCAATAAAGAGGAACAAAGAACAAACTTTATATACGTGATAGGTTGGGTGGAGAGTAAAGCACAGTAGATGCACAATGTTCTGTTTCAGTTTCTGTTCCCGCTGTTTTATCACGTTCTATCGAGTCGAAACAGTTATGTTTATCAAAAAAATTGACAACTAGTGTTTTTGTATATTGGTCAGATGGACTGGGGACGGGGCATTTGCCCTCGAAAATTGCCCGCTGGGCCGGGCATTTGAACAAGTTTTTCTTGTGCTCGGAGTTTGCTGGGGGAGGATGCTCTCGGCTGGAATTGACTCGCTTTCTTCAAAAAACGAAAGAAACATGTACACACGAAAGTACCCCCGCCTTTAACCAAGCTAAATTCTTAACTCGCCTAAAATTTCAATGTCAATGAAAACGAAATTACATTGAAAAGATAAAGACAAAGCTTTTGAAATTTGCAGAGTTATATTTTCAAACTGACCGACAAGATATTGTAATTTTCGAAAAGTCCGGTAATAATTCATAAATGGGTATTTTAATTGATAAAAGATGAAGGAACCCGAAATTTGAGTCGCCGATTTCTCGGAGTTTTTCTAAAGAAATATTCGTAGGGTTTTATAAAAGGATAAAATTAAAAGAGAGCCGATGGGCTGGGAGGACTATAAACCACGTGCGAAATCTAGCGGGAATTCCTTAACGACTGGCTTTCCGTTTGACAGCGGCCGGAAATGCATTCGATTCACTCTATTTTCACACATTCTGTTGTTTCTCTTTTTTCAGGAGAGTGACTAATTTTGCCATTAAGGAAACAAATCAATTTTTTAAACAGTCAGCTTAAAAAATTTAAAATCGTCAACTCCGGTAGATGAACCAAGCACTTGAATGAACTGAAACTATTTTGAACCGGCTTCCATTTGCAAATTGCAGAGTGACCGGAACACTTCGAATTTCTTTCGAGGAACTTAAAGAATGTGCCTGGAAGTAAAACCTGCTACATAAAGCTAGCTCACTAAACAAAATTTTAAAAAATTACTTCCGACAAAGTAGATTACAGGTCTTCCGACAGCTTCTTTGCACTTGTCACATGTGATGTGTTGAATGTGTGACGCTTTCCCCGCCTCAAATCGAATGCGATTGGTCATACTTACAAGTTACGCAGTCTGATTGGTCAAATCGCTCACGCTCTTATTGGTCCAATTTCAATAGGGTGAACGCATGCACTCACTGTTGTTGCTGATCCGTTTACGCCGCCATTGCAGTGCCAGTGAGTTGTATTGTTTCGATGGAGTAAACTCCGTACGTTGGTTGAAAGGTTAGTGGTTTTACTTGCTTTAACACAAAGTTTTGCTCTGAAAGTTTATGTTTGAGCCGTATCAAAGTTTTTGTGTTTCAAAAGCCAGAAACAGCGAGCTAGAGTATACGGGACTCGCGAGATAGCAATTTGTGACTGTAGAGATACCTTTCATCTCCAAGCGCAGTTACTTCGTTCATTCATATTCCTAAGGTGTTTTGAAGCTGGTTTATTTTCAGATAAATGTGATGCCCCTGAGTATTCATAGTTTCGTCAGAATAAAATAACTTTGAACCATTTTAATCAAATGAGCCATGTTTGCAAACAAGGGACCGACGAGTGCGTGTAATGGAAGTGTAATGATACCCAGTTTCATGATTTTTGGTTGTTTCATTCACACGTGTTGCGGAAGGTAGATTGAGATTTTGTTAATGTCAAAGCCTTATCGAACATTCCCTCGATCTTTAGCCATACTACGACAGATTTGAAGCGTGCAAGGTTAGTTACCTTCGAGAAGATGTAAGCAACTGCTCAAGTTGCCCACACGCGGTCTTGTTCGGGTTGACTGTATTAAATTTATCTATTTTAAAAGTTGTCGCTTATTTCGGTATTTTACGAAAGTTTCTCGAATAGTTTCAAGTTCGAATTCATAAAATGTTTACAAGTTATTTTAGGAGACATTAGGAACCAAACAAAGAAAATCGACGGGACTGTCAGGTTCATTCATTGTTTGCAACTTGTGTGTTCAAAGCATCATAAGCAGCCAGTAGTATAATAACAACTAAAATTATAACCCATTCTCATTCAAATTGTCGTTGTTTTCCTTTGTAGAAGTAGAGTTGATACGTCGGAAAGATGACTGGCCGTGCACGTGGCAGAGGGCGAAGCCGTGGTCGAGGCGGGCCAGTCCAAGATGGCGAAGCTCGAAGGCCAGGCTCTGCTGCAGAGGCTCAACCGCAAGTTGGACGAGGAAGATCTCGCGGACCCCCGCCTCAAGCTGCTGCTGCAGCACCCCCAGCTCCGTCTGCAGTTCCAAGTCGGGCTGCTGCCCCACCAACGCAGCAGATGGCATCTATGGGCTTAAAAGAAAGTGGTGAGCAGCAGACCCGAGGTCGTCGTGGAATTATCTCTGGTTTTAAGGAACGCCAGACGAGGCCCCAACACGCCGCAGATAAACGTGGAGTTACAGGAAACAAGATTGCGGTGTGCACTAATCATTTCAAACTTCAGACCAGACCAAATTTTGCTGTGTATCAGTACAACGTTGCGTATAATCCAGAGGTGGATAGCAAAGGAGCGCGCCATGGTATGTTGAGCGAACACAAAGACCTGATTGGCAACACGATGGCGTTTGACGGAATGATCCTGTATTTGCCTAAGAAGCTACCGGATCAAGTGACTAAGAGAACGTCGACCAGGCGTTCGGACGGTAGTCCAGTGGAGCTGACCATTACCCTCACAAATGAACTTCCCCCCGACAGCCCCATCTGTGTGCAGCTGTTGAATGTTGTATTTCGCAGGTGAAGACTGTTTTATTTTCTTTTGGAATTTGTTTTGGTATCACTGTATCATTTAAAATGGGTTGACCGAGATGAGTAATTGATCGAGTTTGTCTTCTTTGCTCAAGTTTTTGCAGTGTATTATGTTTTACGTTTTTCAGAAGTATGCATTGTTTCTATACAATTCGGAGGCAGAGACTTTAATAAGCTTCATGTAGGTTTGTTTTTTTGCATGAAATAATTTAAGCATGACCTGTACTGCATTTGTCACCATTATGTTTACTTTTTGTTATAATTGGAATTGATCTAGTGATAAATTGAGGATCTGGGAATTAAGGGTTCAATGGACCCCTAAATGTTGGAAACGGGGTTCCATTTCCTAGATTTGGAGGTCCTCTTTCATTTTGAGAACATTCTTGTTTTTTTTTTGTTTTCCTTGTTTTTATTTAGCCAATGAATTCAAACAGTCTACTAAACGATGCAAATGTGAATATTGTCTTGAAACCAATTGAAATTTGGCTAGTTTTTTTTGGCTTCACAGTAGAGATGACATCTCAGCCATTATCGATACAATGTGATTTTGCATGTGCTCGCTCGACTAAAAGTTGAGCCGACACAATTCTTACGGGAAATACAGCAAAAAAAGGAGCAACAAGTTTCAAGGAAATTTTATTCTTCGAGTTTTTAAGAACAAACGGCACCAAGTAACTTAATATCTTCGTTAAAACTACTTTGCATCCATTTGGGTGCACTGGTATTAAGTTTTTGTTTCCAAATAAAAAATATTGCGTACCTGGATGCAATGGTACGTCCTAGATCTATCACTGGACCTATTTCATATTTTGTATGAACATCTATTTTTAAATTTTTTAGAAAGATAGGTCTTTTTGTAGTGCTTACTCAAAGTTTGACATTTTTGTTTTTAGAATATTGAAATACATTGACATGAGGCAAGTTGGTAGGAACTATTACAACGTCAAACGTGCAATCGAGATGAAACATCACAAGTAAGTTTTATGTTTGTTGCTTGTTCTCTAAGTTAAAGAGTAACAAAATATGTAGAAACTTGAAGAATATCTCTTTTGTAGAATTGGTTTACATTGTTAGTAACTTTTTCTAATCAAACTTGGAAAACTGTTCCTGAACTGTTGTTAATGTTAAATAAATTTGAAAATGGTAGAACATTGTGGAGACTTTTCAAATGCCAAACTCTGTGAACAAAAAGATATGGTGAGGATGCAAAAATCCTCATTCCATTCAATTCTTTAGTTACTAGTGTTTCAAAAATTTTCTTTCAGTATTGCTGTGTAGGTGGTTTGTGTTTCTGTTTGCCCAACATGACCTGTGAGGGGGCCTTGAACTGTTCAATTTCAAAAAATGCAGCCTACTGAACAGGAATTCTTAGCGGTTTTACAGTAGTTCAAGATCAGCACAATTGCTACTGATTTTACTTATTGGTTGCTGTTTATTCAAGGCTTGAGTTGTGGCCAGGATTTGCAACATCCATAACACACTACGAGTCCAATGTCTTGCTGCAAGCAGATGTATCCCACAAGGTCTTGCGTAAAACCACTGTCCTGGACTACTTATACAACATGTACGAGAGTGCCAAACGACCTGCAAACTTTCATGAAGAGGCCTTAAAGAAACTGGTTGGGGAAATTGTTCTAACTAGGTTTGTTATCCTCTGTACTTTCAGCATTTCTTGAACTGAAAAGCCAAAGAATGTTCTGCAAAAATTTAACACTAATGTAGTGTCTAATTAGCTAGTTTCTTAGGTTAAGGAATTTGCATGATTAGGTATTTATAATTGGTTTAAAATGGTTGTAAAATTAGTCTTGAAACAGTTAGAAAAACTACAGTTTGCAACTCCTTTTACTTTTCCCAGGTTGCGAGAAAGGCAAGCAATTTTGAGGTTAAAAAATGACTTGTGTGTGAAACATAGTTCTCAAGCTAGATCAGTAGATAGTTATTCTAAACAAAACAAAAAGGTTTGATGTGATGTTATCAGGAGAGCATCAGATCATATGCCATTGGTTTTTGATTAGTTTTAGGGTAAATCAAGTTATTTTTCAAAGGTATTCTAAACTGTGAATGATATGGGTTTCATTTTAGTTAGTCTTTGTCAGAAGTGATGTGTGTGATTGAAGCCAGTTTAATCTCCGTAGTTTCTAACACTCGATTTTCAGAACAAATGTTAATGCCAAAAAAAAATTTTTTCTTGTACCATTTCTGATTTTCATATGGTATTGAATGAGAATCACCTCATTTACTGAGGTTTCTTTTGTCAATGACATCTTGAGCTTAAGCAAATTTAGTTTTTTTCCTGCACATGCAACGCAAACTTGGTGTTAGTTGATCGATTGAATCAATGAATCAATGAATCAATTGAACTATGGAGTGAAAGAATAAGTTTCAAAATTATACTTTCAAATTGTGCAAATGTCATAAATTTATCTGCTCCATGGCTTGTACTGGCATAAAAATCAAATTTATTCATTCCAACTGGCATAAAAGTTGCTATTGTAAAATTGATCCGATCGATCAACCAACACCAAGCTTATGCTGCCTGTGCTTCCTGCTTTTTTGTGAGAGGCACATTTTGCTTTTTCTTTCTCATTAAAGTTATGACTTGTTCTGTATACACAACTTATAATAATTTAATACACCTCTACAGATTTAGCGAAGTTGCACTTGTTAGAAATGATTGACAGTATTAATCAAATGTACATCTGGTAGACATGTCTTGTATTATACCTTCAAAGAAATTAGTTAAGATATATTTTTGCCCTTTTGGCAACCTTCTGCAAAACCTTAATTTAAAACACTGATTAATCTTTGTTTAATCCCTGAAGGTATAACAACAAAACTTACCGAATTGATGATATCAAATGGGAAGGACGACCACATGACACATTTCCGACTAAAGATGGTGATGTCAGTTTTGTTGAATATTACCAAAAGGTAAAAAGTATAAGCGTGAAGAATATTGTAGTTTTTCAATCCAGTGTGATTGGTTTTGTTAGTCATAGTTACAGGGCAAACAACTCTGTTCTCAATCGGCTTGCAGGGGTTTCAGTACTTTTTTAAGTAGGCCACAGATCATATTAAAGTAGGCAGCTGTATCCCTAGGGGGTCAGCAAGAAACTCGAGGACCTTAAAAAAAGATTGTTGGTATAAAAAGTCATCTCTCGAATACTTTTCTTAAAATCAGTGACAGCAAAAAATTCTTGTTGCTCTATAAACAGCTGGAAAATTTACCTTGTACCAGAAACACATTGCTTTGTTATTTTGGCGATTTGAGTGCTAACTTTTATTTGTTTGAATGTTTTAGGCCTATGACAAGAAAATCACTGATGTAAATCAGCCACTCATTGTCAGCAGACCAAAGAAATCTGTAAGTTAAATGTGTTCATTTTGATGCACAGACTGTAAATATAATTGCAGGGCTGCCACAGTTGGTGTAAAGTCAAGATTTTTCCAAAGTCAGGGAAATGTCAGTAAACTTTCGTTGGGTCAGGGAAATTTGCACAAAGGCAGGAAATATTCACATGCAGTTAGTGAATCATGTTGTTCCTTTAGTGCTTCATATCTCGGGAAGATCTGAGGAGAAGTATACAGTGTGGACTAGATGGTCTGCAGGCCGTAGAGATTGGGGTGTGATAGGTGCTCACACAAACACTTTTTGTGAACCAACTATTCAACTATTTACAAGAGCAACATTCACTCTATGTTTAAGTAAAATGCAATGTAAGGAAACATGAATAGTTTACTGTAATTCACTGTTTGTGAAGTACGAATGGAGTTCGATAAAAGATGTTGTTCTTTAAAACTAAAAGATTAGTATTTTGCAGTTCAAAAGATTTGGTTTTTTCTTTTCTTAGTTTGTTCTGCTGTATACATTTCAGACTCAGACAATCTTATTTTCAAGATTTCCACAAGAAGCATGGGAGCGTGGGGTTCCTCTAGGGTCTTGCGTCTTGTCATCTGCCCTTTTGAGAAATATCTGCCAATTAATCCTCCATAGTTCAACGTCAAATCATTTATCACCTCTTTGAGTGATCTAAAACAGTGTCTGCTCCTGGACTATCCTTAAAGTAAACTTCACTTCAATAGCAAATCTTGAGGACCGAGTTCCCTGTTTTTCTTGGAGCAAAATAGGGAGCGGTTCTTATTTAGCAATCAATAAAAAATCTAAGGGTTTTCAATAAGTTTTGAGATAAGTGGCAAAATACTAAAATAGTCATAGAAAGATAAAAAATACCACAATTCCCTTAATGAGGATGGATTTTTGCATTGTAGAATTGGAAGAAGTTTTTGAGCCCCGATTTCAAATTTGTATGCAGCTTATCTTGGGAGTTTGCATAGAGGGTCATAAATAACATTTTATTTATTGTAAAACTCTGAAGAGAATTCAAGTGGTAATGATCTAAGTGTGTTCTAAGTCGAAACAGTGAGATATTGACCTCTGCAAAGCATCTGGTTGTTTAAAGTATGACAGTTGGTTTTGAAGAAGCTTACACCTACAGTTTAAAATATCTTTTCTATCATTTTAAATGTTTGGCTCCTGGACTGGCCAATACAAAATGTTCTGTTTTTCCGGAACCAGCCAGTCACGATGGGTGTAAACATTTTGACTCCTCCTCCTACATACAGAATTTGCTTCAATTAATTTTCTTAAATAAAACTAAGAACAGCCAATCAAATTCTAGCAACCACACATAAATTTGTGGTAAAACAAGGAAGGTAAAGTCAGTTTTAAAATTGACTTCAGGCTGTTGATCTCTGTCATTGTTCTTGCATAAAACAACTGAAATTTCCAATGTGTGTATTACTTTTGATTATGGGGTTAATTGTGAGTAGCTCCTCAATTTTGCTAAAGGAGCAACGGGGAACTGTATTCAGTATTCAAAGGGTTAAACATCTTTTTTTTCAGATATTTCGTTTTGTGTTAGCTAAACATATGAATGTATATTAGAAACATTTTGTTTACAAGTTATTCACAATATTGAGATTGCATTCAACACAAGCAAGACTTTTAAAATATCTTTTAAACCTGTTTCTTGCTAAAATATTTTGCTGTCTCAAAAAGATTTAAATCTAAAGATAAATATATTAGCAAATGGTTTGTGAGATTTTTACTTCTTCAAACACACCCTAAGTCTACTGCCCAAACATGCTTTGATTTTGAGTAAAGTGTAGACATCACACTGTCATTTTGCTCAAGGAACCAATTTGAAAGACTTGTTCACTTTAAGAATGCAAAGACAAGGACATTTATCTTGGAAAATTTGTTAGTTAGAGGTAAAGCATTATGAAAGGCTTGTTCACTTTAAGAATGTAAAGAAAAGGACATTTATCTTGGAAAATTGTTAGTTAGAGTAAAGCATTTTGAAAGGCTTGTTCACTTTAAGAATGTAAAGACAAGGACATTTATCTAGGAAATTTGTTAGTTAGAGTAAAGCATTTTGAAAGGCTTGTTCACTTTAAGAATGTAAAGACAAGGACATTTATCTAGGAAAATTATTGGTTAGAGTAAAGCATTTTGAAAGGCTTGTTCACTTTAAGAGTGTAAAGACAAGGACATTTTTCTAGGAAATTTGTTAGTAAGAGTAAAGCATTTTGAAAGGCTTGTTCACTATAAGAATGTAAAGACAAGGACATTTATCTTGGAAAATTGTTAGTTAGAGTAAAGCATTTTGAAAGGCTTGTTCACTTAAGAATGTAAAGACAAGGACATTTATCTTGGAAAATTGTTAGTTAGAGTAAAGCATTTTGAAAGACTTGTTCACTTAAGAATGTAAAGACAAGGACATTTATCTTGGAAAATAATTAGTTAGAGTAAAGCATTTTGAAAGACTTGTTCACTTTAAGAATGTAAAGACAAGGACATTTATCTTGGAAATTTGTTAGTTAGAGTAAAGCATTTTGAAAGGCTTGTTCACTTTAAGAATGTAAAGACAATGACATTTATCTTGGAAAATTGTTAGTTAGAGTAAAGCATTTTGAAAGACTTGTTCACTTAAGAATGTAAAGACAAGGACATTTATCTTGGAAAATAATTAGTTAGAGTAAAGCATTTTGAAAGACGTGTTCACTTAAGAATGTAGAGACAAGGACATTTATCTTGGAAAATAATTAGAGTAAAGCATTTTGAAAGGCTTGTTCACTTTAAGAATGTAAAGACAAGGACATTTATCTTGGAAATGTGTTAGAGTAAAGCATTTTGAAAGGCTTGTTCACTTTAACCCTTTCACCGCCACAGGCCGCTTTTGCGGCTTGAAACACGCAGTGCCCAGAACCCCGCAAGCCGCAAAAGCGGCTGAGGCGACTAAC
>JAOBAT010062218.1:0-24910 GCA_026413305.1 Hydrozoanthus tunicans | reverse complement strand
GAGGGTACAGGATTTACAACCATAGGGTTAATCTAGCAATCCTGCACCCTTCTAGATTTAAATATACATACAGGGGCAGGGTATTGATTATATTACTTCACATAGGTGAACAAAAGATTAATATATGATAATAGTTAACGTTTTTCAGAAGCAGAAATACTTTAAAGCTGAACTGGTACCGGTAGTGGTAGACAGGTGAATACTTTACTTTAAGGAACTATATATATTATAACAAAAACTATAGAGAAAAGTATTGCTACTGTTTCAAAAGAACAGCAAACTACTGTTTGCAACATCGTCCGCCATTTTGATCATCTGAATTTATAGTTAGCTCCATCAATTTCAGGCGGCCTATACGCACTAAAGACCAGATTTGAATATTGACACTACATAGTACATTGTTCGATATAAAACATTTATTAAACGAAAGGGCTTTACTTGGAAATTTGACGTTCCGTGCCACAAGACCGAGGTCGGAGATTGAAGAAGAAAGGATGACCGTGCACTCGTTATTTGATTTATTGTCCTTATCTGTCTTATTTATTGGTCAACAAAATTGCAAGCATTTGGCATAAAATTCAATTTTTTTGCTGTTTATAATTATACTAAAATACGGGGATGGACTCGTACACGGAAATAAAAATATTTCTGGTTGCAAAAATAGGATAATTACACACGGTAAAACAGAGCATACACTCCAGTCAGTTTGAATCTTTTTCTTCTCTAGCAACGCTTAAGATTTCCCTTGCTCCCTGGTTTATTAAAATCTCTGCCAGCCTGGTGCCCAGACTCTCTGCTGCAATAACCGCTGCCCTAGTACCTGCAGGCACACATATACTTGACTTGGTCAGCGTTGGTGCACCACTCGTGTCGGACTCGTCAATGGCGGGAAGAGTCTCTGTTAAGGACGCCTGTAAACACTGCGATCCGTCCAGACTAAGAACTGCTCCAGTAATTGTCAACTGCCATTTTGGAGAAAATAATTCCAAGTTAGACAAATTTAATTATCCATAATGCATTAGTATTCCCAGTTGTGGTAATAGAATACAAATATAAATAAATACAAAGCTAGACATGTGCTCCCACTCGGAGCTTTTCAGCACCTGTTTACCAAGCAATACAGGCCCGTAAGGGTGAGCTGGCAACCCCTCTCCCCACCCCACACCCCACACACAGACGACAAAGGTCCACTTTTTTGTTGACCAATTATTTGAAAAAGCATTATTTTCGCCTACATATTTCAAGTTTAAAAATCTGAATATTATCCACGTTTTTAAGGTTGGTTTTGCCTGCTTGTTTTACATTTAGTGCAGTCTCGAACAACCTAGTTTTTATTTGGTCCGCCTCGTCGTTCAGTCGCACCCTCCCGCAAAAAATCCTGGCTAAGGGCCTGTAATACAATGAACTTTGGTATTGAGGGTCTTAGATTGTCGGCCGATATATACGGCTCACTTTTATATTCATTCAGAATTGCCCTCAGTAAGAAGTTTTAAAACAGGCCACGACACCGGGATCACCCTACTCTTCTTCGAAAAATGTCCTCCGTTCTTTTAAGTCTCCTGATTGTAGATCGAGAGACCGGGCCTACGGTTTAACGTCCTTATCCGAGAAGACGCGAAGGTCTAACCGATTGCAGATGTTAGAACAAAGACAGCACCTTCTCAGTTAAGAGTGAAGGTCCGGCACCGGGAATCGAACCCAGGCCTCCCGCACGACAGACTGGCGCCTTAACAACTCGGCTAACCAGGCGGCGGTTAAAAAGTGTTCCGGTAATGTTTATTTGCAGTTAAGAGTCATTCAATAGAAACCATACGGGCAGGTAGCTGTGTTTCCAGACACTTTCATAGTCGCATTTAATACGAGGCTTTTAGTCACTACTTTAATTGTTAGCAAGTAAGATATGTTCATTCTCTCATGAAAAAAAAGAGAAAGCTACAGTAGGCCTTGGGATTTGGTTTATGAAAACACTCACGCTTTCATGATTCGAAAGCAAGACTTGGGGGTGTTTGACGTCAACATGCATAAGGCAAATTGTAATGACATTTTTTACGTTCAAAAAACTAGATGACAGACATTAAATTGAACAGGCAACACAATCTGATACCCAACGTCCAATTTGTACCACGTGTTGCGCCAACTTCAATGAGATTGCGAGAAAATTACTGTCTTGGTTATAATAAAGGAAAGGCGAGAGAATGTTTAGAATCTTCATCTTTCTTGCTAAAGTAAATAGTGTCAGTTGACAAAAAAACTTTTCAGATGATTTTTCTTATCTGTTTTAACACATTAATTCTTTCTCGATCCCAACTGAAATTTTGCAAGAGCTCGCAAAACTGATTGGTTCAAACGCCTCTCTGCTTTCGCACATGTACCCACGTGACTCACCTCTCGGCCAATGATTTGCGAGCTTACACCAATTGGTACACTGCATCCGCCTTCCTGTCCACGAAAAAACAAGCACGATTAAAGAGTCTTTAGCCAAAAAGGGGCAGTGCTATATTTTAAATGTAATAGCCGCAACAACAAAAAATAGTCGAACTGGTAGTATATTCTTTAACACATCGATAGTTGCTGGGTCTAGTATTTTACATGATGAGCGATTTCCAAAATTAAACGCAGCTGCACAAATGGCCAATTTAATTATTTGGGGAATGGAAAAGATTTTCTAACGTTCAAAATGTTGGTTGACTGTGTGAACTGGGCTCGAAACAAGCATTCTCAAACTCGCTAAATTCGAGTGCATTTTGGAAGTCTAAAAAATATCCTCTAACAATTATTTTGTAGAAGAGTGTTAATTAAACAAAAGTAAACACTTTTGGAGAATTTCGAAACTAACGGTTTGTTACAGTTTTTATTCACAATTTTTACTTTTCAGGTAGCTCATTTTTGTGTTAATTTAATCCTTGAAGGGAAAATGGCTGCACCAAAAAATAGCTAGTAAAGTTTTTACTTTGGCTAGTACTAGAAAAAAAATGTTACTAGCAAAGCTTTTCTAATGGAATAAGATGTTATTTTTGAGCGCAGTTTGTGCAGCCTCTTACGAACTCCTTTGACATGTCAACCTCTATTACTTGTCGGCTTGGGCGTGCAAAATGTCAACAGTATTAGCTTTCAAAGACCCCGGTGTATTTACCAGACTTCTTAGAAAAGCCCTTTCCGCAGCACAACACAGGACTGTCTCATTGTCTGATATCTTGTACAGCAGAGAAAGTACTTTGACGTTATTCAGTTTGGCCTCAATACCAAGCGCTCCCTGGAATAAGAATAGTAATGTTACTGATAAGGAAGAAGGGCAAGAAGGGGCCAAAAGGGGAACGGCAATGAGGGAGGAGAGAAAGAGAGAGCAGAACAATAAAAAAGGAAAACCAAAGACAAGGAAAAGAAAATTGATAAGCATCAGGGTGATGGTGAAAATGATGATGAGGGGGCGAATGGAGATTGACCCGAGCGGTTAGAAAAGTGGATGATAAGGATGAGGAGAATGCAAAGAAAGGGGAGGTGAAAAGAAGAATTAGGAAGAACTAAACAAGTTTAGTGGAACATAACATTGATAGCCTTGAGAGTGGGGAAAAAAGAGAGAGCAGGGTATGCTAAAACCAGAAAGAGGGGTAAATAAAAAAGGAGGTGTGTGTGTTATTTGGTAGCCTACACAACTTAGACGACTACCACAGCTGGTGGAGAATCCAAAAACCCGAAAAAAAAGAAAAACAAATGTCAGCGGTCGAAAGACTGAAAGGCATTATCTCAGGACTCACAGAAGCGCTTCGTGTCACCATACAATTTCAAAAGCAAACCCCTGATGAAATATATGCTATGCCACACGGTTGCAAGTATGGCTTCAAATGGAGCATCATCGTCTCTCAATTTACCTTGACTTCAATTTCCAACACTTATATGCGATAGAGCATGTCGGGATGACGTTAGTGAATTTCTCCTACGCTTCGAAGATCAAACCCGCAATTACGCGCCCAAACTAAAACTCGTTCTGCTAACAACAATGTACCGTCGGTGATTGGCCTACTTCTGTCAATGCAATGGACAAACGAAAAAATGGATTCTCTGAAAAATCAACCCAGGAACAGTATGTTTTTATCAGTAGTGCCTTACGAGCTGAACTCAAAGAGGCACGCGATAAAATTGTCTTACTTGGTGGACTACACAATCTAGACGACTACCACAAAGGGGAAAGGAGGGGGGGGGGGGGGGAAGTTGAAATGGGAGGAAAATAAAGGAAGACGACATACCTGACCAACGGCGAAAAGGCATTCACTTGGCTCCAGGACCTAACGGTTGTATCACAAAGTTGGAGTTAGACACTTGAAATAGGCAACACCCTTAAAACTTTGAATTAACGAGATACACGAGATTAACGATGTGTTCTTTACCTGCTCTATCCTCTCGCCCCAACCCATCCGTTTAACACCGGCCACGGCTAAGATGAGGGCTGCATACTTATCGTCTTCATCGAGTTTACGTAACCTCGTGTTTAGATTACCTCTCTGGTAAAAATAAGTCAAGTGAGATAACATATTCTTATTGAACTAAGCGTGGAACTGAGATCGCGGGTAATCAAAAATAGAGAAGAAGTCTGTGGGGGGGGGGGGGGGGGGGCACTTCGAGGTTAAAAGGGTAGGGATGACCATCTGAAAACTGCCAAAAATACCCTAAAAATACCGAGGGATAAAAATTTTTCCACCCTTAAAAATACCTCTCGATTTTAAAACTACCCTTAAAAACACCAGTTTAAAGCTGAGAATTGTGCAGTAAATAAAAGCGAGCACGTAACAGGACGTAATGTTTTGTCCCAACTTCTTGTTCAGTAAGCACATTTGCTAAAGCACGAGACTGCAAGCTGTCCAATAGTGGTTTAGCAAAGATTTCTTTTAACAACCCCTAAGAAATACCGGACCGACAATTTTAACCCCTAAAGATACGACGGTCATACCTACCACTCCAATATAGGGAGTACCCCCTCCCCCCACCTCTGGAGAAAAATTGATGCCCGTGGTTCCGAGCTTCGGTCAACAACTTTTCCACGTCTTAACAAAAGGATACAACATCTTCATACTTTAGGTGTGGAAAGTTTTTCCTGAGTTGAGCAATGCGTCTCAGAGAGCTTGTTCCTACAACGCTGTTGAACCATTAGAAAAAAACATTAGTTCACATTGAGCTTTAACCGATCCACAGCATCACAGTTAATGCAAACACAACAGACAGTTAATAATATCACCAACACTCGTAATTACAAAGTACTGACAATGTGAAATTGGGATGCAACGTACATTTCCACCTTCCCAATACTGTCTTCCAAAATGGGACTTAAAACGTTCAGTTCTACGTACACCTAGGAAGTTTTCTCCCCCAAAGGAGGACTCCACCTAAAAAGTCGAAGGAAACAAAGATAACAACCTGGGCGCGGTCCCTTGAAACTATAACCTAAGAGAAGCCTTGAGAGATAGCAATTAGGACGCGGTTCTAAGCAACATTTTGAGCGACAAGAATTACTTTAGTCGAATAAAGTAACATGGTTTTGTTTATCTGGACAGAATTCTGACTACACTACAGATCCTTTACTAAGAGACTTAAAAATTGACTTTGTTTACTATCACTTGGAAACACTTTTCAGGTTGTTAACAAAGTCTATGTTTTATTGCTTTGGTTTTGGCATGAACGGTCTCTCAAGATTCTGAGTGGTGACCTCACTAAAAAGCACAGCTGGTCATCTAAATACGGAACCATAAAAGATTGCAGTCATCTAGAGACAATCTAAAAGGTAGCAAATTTGAAACCCTAAATAATACGAAAAGCACTCCCAAAATTTTTTGGGGGAATAACCCCCTCCCCCTACAAGTCCTCCCTTGGGGATATGAGAAACCATCTACATCGTTCAAGGACTAATTATAAATCCTCTTCTGTAACAAAAGAATGCTAGAAAGAAATGATTGTTTACAATACAATATATACGTCTTAGAAAGTCCGCTAGAGCGGCTCACATTTTATGGCGCAACTAGCAGTCGATAAGAAGTGCCCTCAGTGGAAGAAACAGAAACAGGCCACAACACCGGGATCACTACCCTACTCTTTTATGACAAGTGTGTGGGTTCTTTTAAGTCCCTCAATAGAAGGAGCGAGAGACTGGAGCTACGGTTTAACGTCCTTATCCGAGAAGACGCGGAGGTCTAACCATTTGCAAGTGTAGAGCAAAGGCATCATCATCAAAATTATTTTAAGACCCTGATTGAAGGTCCAACCGGGAATCGAACCCGAGCCTCCCGCACTGCAGACTGGGGCCTTACCAACTGGGCTAACCAGGCGGCGGTCATTGATTTTGTCAGACAAAACTGGTTAGAAGTCTTGTTCAGTGCCCTTAAAAGTAAGGACTCATGACTTAAAAACACTTTCACTCCTGCACGCAATGTGCTAAATAGTCACCTTCCTTCTGGTAAGCTTGCCAATGTTGACCCTTTGTATTTTGGGTTAAACAGGACAGCATCACGAGGGTCCTCTCTCCTGGTGACAAACAAGGTACAGTACTGTGTTAGCTAACAGAGAACACAAATAAATGTAAGTTGTGGTTTATCTCTCCCCCCCCCCCCTACTCTTCCAAAAAACATTTAATACAACCAAAAGAGAGAAAAGATTAACTCTTTTATCAAAGCTATTTGAAAGGAAAGTTATACCAAAATAATTAATAGTGTGACATTTCATTAGTTTTCAGGGGTTTCCAGGTTGTTTTTTAGTGGTGCAAAAAACCCCAATTTTTTTCTGCAGTCTCTCATTAGGCTGACGCTTCCTAAGGCTTCCTTGTGTTAAGTAGATGAGAGTCTTTGCCTCCCTGGATATGATGCTAACCCATCCAAGATTATCTCCCAGCATAATTAAGCTAGTACTCATTATTTTATCCTGATGATAACTACTTCTATAGATTGGGGAAAGTTCAATAAAATATTGTGCTTATTGACACAACCAAGTGGTCTGGTCTGCACTGCAACATACAACTCTTGAGTTGTAAGTCAAACACTCTTACTGCACAGCCACTTAACCATCTATAAAAAGTGTTATAAACCAACTGAGGGTACCTAGTAACACTACCAATGACCATTCCAGCTGGCAAGGTGGATGGTAGATCTTTCAGTGAATGGACAAGTAGATCAACACTAAAATAAAAAAAAGAAACATGGCAGGTTAGAACTTTCAGTAACAACTAATCTAAGAAGTTACATGTAGTAGAAAATACTAAATTTCTTGATATTATTTCTCTTTCTTAATTGATAAGGGGTAGCAAATCTCTTCATTCAGTATTTGGTTTTGTCTTCAGCTATCATATTTTTTTGTTTTTTTCTGTGCCTCATGGTTCTCATAAAATGGTTCTCATTCACGGCATTTCTGGCAGAGTTTGAAACCTCTGTTTTACTCTAAATTCTTTTGGTGGCTCAATGTCTTGGGTCAGTCTTGGAACAAGTGTCCATCTCAAACTTTTCATACTGTAATGTGTCAGTTTCAGATTATTCATTGCCTTTCAAAGCCTTGCCTTTGGATTTGACAATGACTGTCTCAGCATCTTGGGCAGTTTTTTATTCATTCTTCAATGTCTGAAATGAGTTTATAAGCAACAAAAAAAATTAATCCTTTTTTAAGCCTGGGTGGCCCATCAGGGCAGACAAACTGCTTACTTTATATGCAGTTATTAAAACATAACTAAGGTCAATTAACTCTAGATAACAACTCATGTTTGCCCTAATCAGCAGCTGATTTCAAACAAACCTGTCATTATCAAGAGCATGTTCTAGTTCTTTAGTAAAGAGACTCTTCTCGCCAATCTGAAAAAAATCAGCACATAATATCATAACATTTAAAACAATGCAAAGAATAAAAACTGATATTTGTGAACAAAAACTGCACTGACAGACAGACGCACTACTTTGTAACTGCCAAACATCTTAATGCTGGGTTTGAAGGCCTGTCTGGGAGAATTTTTACCCAAACTTAATTACAGGCCAAAACAAGCAATACCAACAACAAATGTTTCCTGGCCTGACTAAGCAAGCTCAATCAAAACACTCTTTTTTTGTTCAAAAATTTTGCCCAAAGTCAGCTTGCAAAATTGGTTTCAAATTGCAAGTTACAAAACTGCATTTCAGCTGATCAGAGTTTAGTCTGCTTGAAGGCAGTTTGCCAGAATATCCTGTGAGATTTCTGTGCTAAAAACAACCAAACGGCTGCAGTCAGGTGCTAAAACTAATATTGTAAATGTCGATTCTATGCTAACAATCATTTACCTTTGGTAAAGCTTTGTCCAGTATTTTGTCCCCAATTGTAGCCATTGTTTCTGAAAAGTTTGTAACAAAGAAAAATGTGCAGGCAGCCCAAACAAGAGTTACAAAGTCTTGGGAAGGAAGATGTGTTCGTGCCTAAAATTTTAGTTTACAACACATTTTAAACCATTCATACACTGGTCGGGTTTTTGAAACAAAAACTGTATTCTGCTATGTTGTGGGTTTGTTGTTTAATTAATTATTTATTAAGAGGACTGTTGGAAAATACACCAAAAATTTAAGAGATTTAAAGCTGAAATTGTTACTTGATAATGTCAGAAAGCAAATTAGTTTATGACAAGATTACCCCAGTTGGTATTAAACATTACATACTGGTAAAAATAATCTTGTCTGTAATCACTGCTTGAGCCTTAGATAGTAAAGTAAGCAGAGCCCTTAATATGAGACAATTTGGACTAAAGTATCAGTATTATTAATACTAATGTTATTATTATTATTATCATTATTATCATTATTATTATTATTGATTTTATCTGTTATATTCAAAGTCTTACATATGCTAGACAATAAACAACTTTGCCATGAATTTGAAAATCTATGTAACATACCAACTTGAAACTTTTTGTCAGGAAATTCCTTCTTGAGAAGGTCGATGACAAAGTTTGTCTGAATCATTGCCAGCTACAAAACAAAACCTTTTCAGTAAGTTATAGCTACAGTAATAGTAATAGCAAAAGTAATAGTAGTGGTAAAAGAATTGGAAAACAATGATAGTAATTTAGTAACTGCAACTTACTATAATATTAATTTCTTTTAGTGGTAAAAATCTTAAACTCAAAGTATAAAGACAAGATTCCAAAGTTTTCATGACATGCTTCAATACTTTTTTTCTATACATGTAGTGAAGTTAAAGATATCATAAAACCTTATAATTACGATTTATAATTTCTTAATTAAATAAAAGCTACACAAGTTTGGTAGATCTATGATAACAATGAGCATTTTGAGTACTTCTGTGAATCTTTAAAAACATTCTCACGAAAGGCCATAAACCATTGTTATTTTACTCTTACCATAATGCTGGTGTTATTTTCAAAATTCTTCACCCTACTCTACCCCTGCACCCCTAACAGGCTTTCCCCCCCCCAACCCCACCCCACCCTCTCCCAGTCTTATATATGATCTGTGTATGTAAACGTAAGTACCAATCTATGGTTCAGTATTAGAAGGTCTGTAAACATTTCAGGTTACAATTTGATTGGGAGCACCTGAGAAAAATAAATTGCAAAATATGATCAAGGACAAGGATGAGTCAGCAACAAACATGGAAATACGATACTTTTAGTTTTGTATTCATACCTGACTTTTGCGCGAACCGATTCGGATAACGTCTTGTTCTGCCATTGTCCTTCCGATTTGGGTCTAAGCTCTGTTCAATTTTAATAGTTTGCACCTCACAATTGTTTTAAGCTTGATACTTTATAGATTTTACTCAGAAACTGCCCGGCAAAACTTCAAGGCGTTACACTTTTCTGTATTGTGTTACCCGAGGTATGTAGCAACCGCTGACCTCAGGGTTTGGTTTTTAGAAACCAAATCGAGGCTAGATTTTGCCTCGCCATCTTGAAAAGAAAAAGTGTGGAAGAGAGGTGATATTTGTTCCAGACTTTCTTCACTTTTGTAAAGATGGCAACAGTGTTTGGTATATCAAGACTGTTGTCTCGTGCAGGAAGTGCACTTGCTACAACATGTAGAAGAAACATTGGAATATCGTCAGTTTTATTAGCCAAACTTGACAAAAATGCTGATCCCATCCAACGATTGTTCCTTGAGAAACTAGAAGAATACAAGAAAAAGAGCAAAAGTTCTGGAGGAAAACTTGTTGATGCAACGCCGGAAATGGAAGCTAAAGCTGCAGTAGAGATGGAGCAACTTAAGAAGAGATATGGAAGTGGCCATCTAGAAGAGTTCCCGAGGTTCGTCTTTCAAGACAATGCGAAGGCATAGAGGAAACGTGGACTGATTTTTGTACTCGTCTTTTTTTAAAGATGGGACTTATAATTTCGGTGTTTGAAAAAGTGCAATGCAAGACTGTGTCTTGATTGGAACTATTTTTGGTGTTTTTATCATGTCAAAGGACATCTGCATCTTGTGTATTGTTAATTGAACTGAGGTTACTTGACAAAATTTCATCTTGCAACTCTTTTTTGTTGATATGTAAATATCAGCACCAGTTTCTTTCAAGTGCTAAATCTTGACATCTTGTAGAGTTCTTATTGCATCCATGTGTGTCTTCAGATCATTTGAAATCAATAAATGGAGTTACATATATACTAATGTAGTTTAGCGTTTAAACTTTTTTCATCATGTTTGAAAAATAGGCAGTTGACGACCGCATGTGGCTACTGCTGTTGATACTATAGATCATTGCAATATCAATTTTGTAAAAAGAAAGAGGCTCAAAGTTACCAAACAGTTAAAAGCTTTAAACATAAACTAATTGTTTATTCATGGTTAGCAACTTGTGCTGTCAATGTGAAGTTTGACGAGTGTACAGTTACAAACCAGGCAGTGAGATCTGCCTGGGACATCAGAAATTTCTCACTGCTGTACAGTGCAATGGCATAGAGGCTCCAGACTTCTAAACAGAGTTGGAAAGTTGATGCATTGTCATAAGCTTGCTAACACAGTCAAGACTGAAAGTTACAACTTACGTTGTGTGCAATATCTCACTCGAATGATGAATTTTTCAGTCTCAGCCAATTATTCTTACCCCTATCTGACATCATAACCTTTCTCTCTCTCCGCTTAACCCCTATTTCTGAGCTGCTGATACAATGTGGTAAGTAACATGTTTTAAACTCGAATTTCTCAGAAAGTCGTGATACGAGGATATATTTTTAATATTGTTTTCATAATCATCTAAATGTTTTGTTCGGCAAAAGTTGATTTTAGGGTTAAGTTCCCCTTTAATCACAGAGAAGGAACCAATGGTAATGACAACCTCATTCCTGAATAATGACATGCACTGTTTGGCAAAAGTGATGATGAGGAAGACTTTAATTCAATTCAAATGGCTCCTTTAGGACTCTGCCAAACAACAGAAATGGCCAACACTTGTTAAGGTTTGTTAATAAGTTTTGCACTCTTTTCTATTGGAAATTTGTATCTTTTCGGTTTAACCCATGAAAACAGTAGAAAAACCTACTTTTCAAAAAATGGGTATATTGGTTTTTGCTAAGGGTTTGTATGACTGGTATTGAGCAAACCTTGCTCTCCTGGACCACTTTCACATACATTGCTTCAAAAAGTTTTGATTTTATATTCACAGAACTTTGAGGTTGAGGTTGTTTGGAAGGACTCTGTTATAAAATCCCCACCCCTCCTCCTCCCCATAAAGGCCTTTAAAAACTTGCTGAGGTGTAGGTGTTGGAGAGCAAAAGGACCCATCAATTTTGAGAATGATTCACTTTGCGACTCAAAATTAAGGCAGCTAGGAAATACATAATAATTAAACCACAAGACAACTTCAGAACTTAATATCTGCATTTTATTTTCTTATCCATTTTAGAATCCACCTAAATGTAAAAATGAAAAGCCTGTCTTGAACACTTACAAGTGTGATAAGCCTCTGGTTCAAAGAAACTACATCTTCTTTAATTAACCTTGTGTACATTTTTGTTAAATACAATAACAAATTTGCTCAATTGTCAATCCTAGCATATTGAATTCCCACTGACACACAAGGCTGGTCTAAAAACTCTGTTCTTCTACTCTTTTATCTCACACCGGTTTATTACAATCTTGTTACTGATGTACAGAGAGATTGTTCTTTAATCAATGGCTTGCTCAGACCGAGCTAGAGGTGACACAAGTCTGAAGTCTATGAAAATTTCTTGCAGGTCAATGAATGCCTTGAAGTTCTGTGTTGACTTAAAGTGTAAAAAGTTATCCTGTTCGAGAAGCAGTGTTGAATTCTGGACTTTGGAGCAAATTAACTTTGTTTCATCTCAAGACTGCTTGAATGAATGAGTTTCATGACCTCTGAAGCTTGCTGGATGTCAATGCCAGGTAGAGCTGCAATGCTACAACTCCAAGAGCACCAGTGTACGCAGTTTTTAACAACAACAGGCTCCAGGAGTGGATACCAAGTGAATAACTGAAGGCTCTGAAACAAAAGGGAGGTTAGTTTTAACAAAATATAGTGATATTTGAAGCTAAATTTATAATTATTTCAAAAAAATACTTTGCCATCATCAATCTATTGTAAGATACTTTTGTTTAACTATTTCTTAGATTAGAAGTCAATAGCTTAAGTTTTAATGATGACAGCAGATGCTGTCAAAAATACACCATGAAGAGTATTCTGAATGCTTAGTTTAAAGAGATCATTGAAGCAGCAGTATCAACAAATAAAGATGGCAATGAAGATAGACACTGATGACAGTTACAAGAGGGAAGGCGGGGCAGAGTTGAAACTTGTTTATAAGGTTTCTAAATTAATAAAATGAGAGGTTTGGATTGTATGGACTATGAAAATGAAACAAGGTCCCTTTTATAAACTTTTTCAGCCTGACGATTCCAAGGTCCTCGTTCTAACTAGATATGTAAACAGTTAATCAAAATTGTCACCTTTTTGGAGAAGCAGATGAAAGTAGTTTTCTCACCATGCAGGTGCATCAAAAATTAAAAAGTTGTTTTTCCGTGCCAAATTGTTTAAAGGCTGATTAGCGTTAACCCAGGGTTAAGTTTCTAACCCAAGTTCTTGTTTCAAACCTTACAGATGAGATACTGATTTGAACTGTAATTACTGTATAAACAATAATTTTGTTCCTTTGGCTAATCTGAACAATATTTTATAAGAACTGTAAATCTTTCCTTGAAGAAGAAACTCCTGCTTGAATTTTGGCTTAACCCAGGGTAAAGTTAACCCACTTTTGAATTGCCTGGCCCTGATGTTTTTAAAAGATTAAAATCAAATAATAATTATCAACTAAGATCCAAAGCACAATATTACTGATTTCTGTGCCTTAAGGAGATTGTCATAATCCCATTTGTCAATCGTCGGCATGATTGTAAACCCATGTTTATGTTAACAAAATGTAAAATATATTTTAGTAAAATGAATATGTTGTGATTAAAACATTTTACAATTCTTTTGATGTCTCAGTGCTTCTTTCTCCAAACTCGTAGATTTGTCCAAGAGTTTTACAGGAGTCTTTGGAATTCTAATATTCATTCCTTCAAGTTTGTCATTAACACTATCTGGATGAACTATTTAAATAGTAACAAATATCAAAAAACTATCCTGAGATAGTATTTTTAAGGTTTGTTACTATTTGATAACATGCTTGGACAGGAAGGAATGCTTACTCGACAATTAGTGGCTTATAACAGCTGAGAGCCATCAGCCCCATAACTACCGGCAAAAAGCTCTTCTGAAGATCAGTTCTGCTCCACAGCCATACTAGTGTAGCTGTTGTAATATGATGAACCTGCAGAGAAATTAGTCAGTGTTAAATAACTTTGAGTGAAACATAAACTCGGCTTTACTCAAAAAACTCCCCCCCCCAAAAAAAAAAAAATCTTGCAGCATAATAGTTACTGTACATGGAATGTGTTAGTTCTTTTAAAACAATTCTAAAATTAATATTATATTTAGTTCTAAGTTAAATTACTTAAGTACTCAGTTGTATCATTCTCAGTTTGGGCAGGTACAGTAGCTTGAAAAGATTAAGGCTGACATTTACAGTGATAAAAATTATATCTTGTGATAGTCATAGGCTACTGACCTATAACATCAATAACAATGTTCTGTAGTTGCAATCAATGAAAAAGAATGTAAACTCATTGTGTTACTTTCTTTGGTTTAATGTGAAATAACAACTAATCTGGTAGTACCAATAAGTTCAGTTTAGGATTTTGTGTTAACCCTCAATTACGACTTAGTCTCAATGTAACTCGCACATTTGTAAACGCTTCTTGCTGAGTTTTTCCACTAATTTCTTTAAATATGTGAGTGAAGTGATACTGATTTATATGCAATATTGGTTTTACACTAATATAAAATAGAAAAAAATAAATATTTTTCAGAACATAAAGCTGTTGAAAGAGTGTTTTGAACTAACTTTGACTTTTTATGAAGTTTTAAACTCCCCAGAGCAACACTATCCCTATCACCTCTTCATTACTTTAATTTGGGAGAAACTAACATTTGAGATAAAGTCACTCATTGTTTTTTCCCTTCAATTTGCCCTAGCTAAGCTTATGAGAAGAACCATATTGGATAGTTAGAAGCCTAAGTTCAAATTAAAGTAATAGTAATAATATAAAGCTGGCAGTGGCTCTCACTTACCAAACTAATATTAGCATCAAAACTCATTTGCATATATTTCCAGTCAAACTCCACCCCCCTGGCTCCAACCCACAGAGGTAAAAGTCTCGTCATTATCAGCTCTGCTGTGGCCCATCCTGGAATGGCAAGAAAAGAAAGCTAGCTTTTTAGTAACACATGTTTACATGGTGTCTATGGTAACAATAGGCCGACAGTAAAACTGTTAGTCATAATACACTCTTGAGAAACTATAAGAAATGAATTATTGGTGGGTGAGGTGGTAAGTGATTTAACATGTACTACTCACTCAGCCAACAGTAAAAAACATGCAAATTACCGTAATTTCTCTTCACAATGGCTCTAATGAGTTGCGCAGAAGAAAGGAACAAAAACTTTTTTTTTAAACTTGGCACCTTGGCTCTGAATGGAATTAATGAGCAGTTTTCATTTGCCTGATTCTAATTCGGTTTTACTTTTCACCAATCGCCTTTCACCTCATTGCATATTCGTACTCATTTGCTAGCTATAAAAGAACTTTATTCTCCTCACTTTTTCAGATGCTCAGACGAAGGGCTAATGCTCGAAACGTCAACTTCATTTACGGCATTGATAATTTATTTATCAAATCTAATCACGAGTTATTCCTACTCGCTGACGCATTGAACATTTTTTTTTTAAACTATTCACCTCGAGTGCTCAGAGTGTTCCTTAGGTGCAGCAGCAACACTCTGGGTTGCTAATAATTGGCCTCACCAAGATGGCTAACTTTTCAGTGCCTGAAATTCTATGGTTTAAGCAATTCACTTGATGATATGCTTATCGAAGTTTATCTTAAGTGTAAGAGATCTTTGTTGTATAAGAACAATAGGCCTTTTGTAACAAGTAACCACATGGTACATTTAATGATATTCTGGGTGGCAAAGGAATGTCACAGACTCCACTGGGAAATGCAAAACAAAGAAAAATCATGCATTTCTGGTTAATTGTGCCTTGTCTTAGAGTCTGTGACATTCCTTTGCAACCCAGAATATCATTAAATGTACCATGTGATCATTTGTAGCAGAAGGCCTATTTTAATGGCTATATTTTGGTCAGCCTCAAAGACTGATAGTTTAAAATTGATCTTTGCTGTAGGAAGTATAAAGGTGGTCATACTTAGAACAACACCAAATTTGCTGCATTGAAGGACTTATTACTGAAACATTAGATTTAAACTATCAAATTCTTAACCCTTTCACTCCTACAACATTTGTCAACATCTAAATTCTCCTTACATCAACAATAGAAAATAAGTTGAGCAGTGCTGAGAATTTGAAATTTGATCATCCATTTATAACTCTAGTAGATAAATTACTAAATTCTCAAACTATTTATAGAAATACTGTAGATGTAACTTATGAGAATTTACAAACTCATCATTTGGCACCCTTAGGAGTGAAAGGGTTAAGTTAATAAAATATTAGCTGTTATATACTTTCTAGTAGATGTATCAAACAGTTTTAATAAAAACTAATTTTGTGTCAGAGACAATATATTGACCAAAGAGTAGGTGTTTTCATCACAACACATCACCAGGGCCCAGTGAAAAAAAAGTCAAACAAATGCAAAAACATTGACATTAAATGTACTCTGTTGCGAATTTGTCTAACCCCTGAACTGCCATGAAACAATAATATGTTACATCATATCTAAGGAAACTACAAATCATAAACCATATGTGGACAACATTTTCCTGCATTACTTTACTTTTAGAACAATAGAATGACACTCACCAATACCGGCAACCAAGACTTTTAGTTCTCCTTTGCCAGCAATTCTGGTCATAACCATGTATAGGCCGATGAGATCAGCAAAATCTACAGTTGATCTAAGTATTTCCTAAGTAAATAATGATAGGTCTATATTATACAAACACAACAAATGCTCTAGTTGTACTTTATAATAAAGCAGTTGGCACGATGCATCATCTTTAAGTCTGGACTTGGTCATTCAACTCAGTCTGTTTACTGTATAGATCTGTTAACCTATTCATATGATGTCACTCAAAACTGACTCTGATCTTGGCCCCTCAAAGTAGGTTTAAAAGGCAAAAGGCAAAGGCAAGGCATGGTTGTTTAACGTCTGTAGTTCCTTCAGCTCTCAGAAAGTGCTGTTATCAACGGAAGCCGACAAATACCTTTGTCAGTGGTTCTTAAATTCATCTGAGGGTGGTGTAAGAAACCATTAATAGTTTATACTCATCTTAAGAGTTTATTGTTGATAAGTAAACTTACCCCCTTGAAGTCCATATGCCCAGGTATAGTATCTGAAGTAGGGAAAAACGTCGCAAGAACCAACATCTACAAAATATAAGAGTTTTTAATTGTTTTGAAAAGTAACAAACAAATTGTAACGATACCTTAAAACAAGGCAGAAACCATCTAACCTTTATCTATAATAATTTATCTATTATTAACCTTACAAGACATCTGTTGATCACGATAACATCACAGTTACAATTGATCATGTTCAGAGAGAGTCTTACTCTGAAATACTGTATTCAATTAAAGGCAGTGCGAGATTATTCGATTCTTCTGAACTAATTGGCCTCTCGGAAGATGGTCACGCTGATCGAAACATGCAACTGAATTGTTCCATTTACTACAGCCAAATAATTCTTTCTTTGTTATTTTAGCTTACCTTACACAGCTGTGTAGCAAGATAAGCAAATCCTGCTTTCACACATCGCCAAAAGGCACTGTACTCAGACCTAAAAGAATCAGAAATACAATGTTCTGGATTGACTTGCGCACAAAACTGAAAAGACATTTTTTCTTTTAGTCTCAAGTTTAACGTCATAAAAAATGTATTAAAAATGGATCTTCGAAAAAACGCAACACACTTACAGTCCAGAGCATTTATATACTATCAGATATGGAAAATAAGCCAAAGCTAAACAATTTCCAAAGTGAAAAAGAGTCATTTTTCACAATGACAAAATTTCAATATGGCAGCTTTGTCTGTGCCTCGCGAGTGAGAGGATCTGGGGCGAAACAACCTTGTTCCCAGGATCTCACAAACTTAAAGACCTATAATTTTGAACCCTTTAGAGACTGAGCTCCAAAAATAGAGGAAACAGCCAATCATATTCATTTGTTCCTGATTTAAAACTTGCGCAAAGATCGACCGCCAAACAAGTTTACAAAGTAAGTCAACGAAAGAGAGCTAAGATGCCGAAAAGGAAAAAAACGAGGCAAATTGAAGTTAGGACTAAGAAACCTTTCCTTCCAGAGGGAGACCTTGACACATCAATGAATTTGGACGAACGCAAACAGAAGTTAGAGATGTATCTTCGTGACTTCGATTTGCAAGGTAAACGAGCGATGAGTAGGTGTAGAATGTTCATATCTGGTTGTTGCGTTCCAAAATATTGAATAACTATATGAATTCTAAAATTTAGATAACATAACTTGCAAATCAATATGACTAGCGCTGGTTGGTGTATAGTTTCTATATATCTGAAAAGCAGAAAGGTTGTATAAACTGTGGTTTGTGACACTTTATTAGATTTAAGCTCGATTACTTTTGAAGAGTAATTATCATTTCCATAGCGCAGCCTTATGTTCCACCATTACTTGATTAACAGTTGAGGAAGGTGTCAAAAAGATGAGTGCTCTTGGCGAGGCCATGATTTGTAAGATTAAAGCAACATACACCCTGGAAATTATGAAACTACCACAGGTAAGAACGAAAAAAAGAGTTTCAAATGAAATTCAGACAAATTTGAAAAAATGTATGCTACACCTGGCATCTTTTGGTCTTGTTTGTCGTGAACATTTGATTTTCAGTTAAAAACATTTGTCATTAGCTATGTATATTTTTTATCTCCTCGTTAAGCTTACCCAATGTACTTAACTGATGACAATCGATCATAGGAAAGCAATCAATAAATCGATATCAATCAATGGAAATTCATTAATTGATGTCGATTGGTATCAGCCAAACTTGCCCGATGTACTTAATCGATGACAATCGATAATAAGAAAGTAATCAATAAATCGATATCAATCAACGGAAAATCATTAATTGATGATTGGTATCAGCCAATCAATGACCAATCTAAAGTCTGATCTAAAGATTATCTGCTAATCACATCAATGGACATCTATTGTAATCAATTGCCATCCAATGCTTTCCTGTATGCACCTCCATTTCTCATTTCTAGTGGCTGTTTTGTTAAAAATCTTGGTACCTTCTGTGGTTGCATGAAATGTAAACCGATAACTTGTCACTCAAATATAATAATTGTAACAAACACCATATAGTTTTACTTCTAACAGTAAAGATTAGTTGACAGTGTGTGTACTTAAACTTTTGATTATTTCTGTAATCTAAAATCAACTTCTGTAACTAAAAGAGTTTCTATTGAAAACTCTAGTAGTTACGGGTGTTTTAAAATCAACTTGTCTCTTTACTTCATGGCACCTTATTAGATGGACTGAGGCGAGACACACACCACCTGTTATGCCATATTGTTGGTCTTTTAGAGGGGACACTTTTAGTGGAAAAAATTCAAAGTTCTACACACAGTAACTTGGTGTACTTTCATCGTATGTTTCTCAAACTTGGCAAACCAATGTTTTTTGTAATATACTTTTTGAAAATTAAAAAAACTGATTTTGTGTCATATGCTCTTTAACGTCCACAAGCAACCACTGGAACCCCCTCCCCCCTCTTAATTTTCAGTAGACGTTCCCTTGGTAGGACTTTTCTAATTCTAACTCAATATGTAAACAATTTTATTACTCAGCATATTAGGAAGATGACAATGAAGGAGTTTGATGGTAGGTTGAGTTTGTGTGCTAATCACAGTACTACACTTGTGAACTAGACAGCTGCTGTTGAGTACGAAGGTCCTGGCTTGTAATAAAACCCCTGATAATTATAAACATTTCACTTTCAAAATGTTAAATCTTGAGGCAATTGTCAAGTATGTTTTATTAATTTTATGTTAAGTTACACATAGATTAAGCATCCCACTCGAAAGTTCATTTCCTTGTGAACACTAATAATGATATCGATGTAGAGTTAAAAGTTCCTAGCAAGAAACTTTTGAGAGTTTACCATCTACATGGGACTTATACAGTGATTGAAGGCCAGTGTTAACAGTGAAACCCTGTTTTGGGTGTACAAGTTGCAATATAATTTTATGTAATCAATGCATTGAATGACTGTATGTTCCACAAGGATATTTTCTTGTAATTTATATAATGTTGATCTACTGTCTTAAAATTTATTTTCAGCTCAAGGAGGAGATATCAATAAAATTTTGAATTCTGCCACTTCAGAGGTATTGTTTTATAAATATTCATCCAGATTGCACCTTTTGGTGTTGACTTATTATTTGACTGCATAACTTACAATTTTTGGAGAGGGGGTCCTAAAATAACTAATTACACCAACCAACCCAAAGAAAAAAACAACAGTAATTATGAAATCTTGGACCAAAGCTGGGCAACATTAAATAAAGCTACTCAGAGATATTAAATATTTAAGTGCTAGTTTCTTTGTGCAAGTTTAAAGATGAAGGGCCTAGTGCAAAACCACAGTTAATACAGTATGGGACTTTATGTGAAAAACCTTTGCTAAATTTTCTGAACAGTCATTAAGAGATATTGGAAAAATGTAGGGAAAGTTGAGAACTATATCAAAAGTCACTAATTAAACATTTTTTTTGTCAGTTCAAAAATAAACTTAAAGTGACTTTGTGTGAAATGTTGAGTTCTCCCAGAAGTTGTGAAAAGAAAATAGAGATAATTTGATATAGGAATGCCAGATGCTGCAAAGGAACAGCCAGTAGTCAAATCACACAGCTTCTCAAAGACAAACTTTAAATCTCTGTACCTCAAACCTCCCTTTAATTTATGGTTCAGCTCTTTTATATCATTGGCATTTACATGCAAATCTATTTTAATATTTTTTTTCCCAGGCAAACAAACTTGTCTCTGAAATGACAAACTCAATACTCCCACAATCAAGCAGGTGAGTAAAGCCACAGATACTGTAAGTTCCAATTCAGATAACCTGTTTAACTTTTTGATAGTTTTTAAAATGCTGATACCTCTTTTTGCCAACAGCCTACTCAGTAGCAGTGAATCAATCTTCAGACTGTATGTTATATACGTTATGAGTTTGTTTTGACATATGGTTTTTTCGTGATGCAGTGGAAGAGCAGCATTTACTGATGTCAGTAACACAATGAACTCCATGCCCTGCACACCAGGTACTCTTTAAAAATATACTACTAGGTACAGTTAGAAGGAGTTAATAAATAAAAGACCTTAATCACCAGATGCCTGTGTTGCCACAGAAGCCAACTAGAATCAATTATCAGTAGCTGATGTGTGCTTAATTGTACATGTGGTTGGGTGATTGACATGGAGGTGAAATTGTCTTTGCTTGCCTCAATGGTGATTACAACGACCACATTCCGCAGACAAGTGTGAGTCAACTAAGTTGTGGAGGAAGGCAGATAAAATTACCACTTGTGAAGTAGATTAATATTTATTACTTGATTGAGTACTTTTTCTTATTTATATTTGAAGCTATATTTGTAGGCTTCATGGGCAGAAACAAATGTGACATGCAGAATTACTGGTTGCTTCCGTTTACAAATATGTGGTCAATTAATTGTATCTTTTGCCTTTTTTAGCTCAAGTAACAAGAAACTCGCAAATGAAGAAAGAAGTAAGTGAGATTTGAATTATATTTACATGCATCATTTTAATGTATTTTTGGAATTCATGAAACTTTTACATAACATAATAGTTGAACAAAAAAAATTTTTTGAAAATGTATATAGTGTTGATCATTCTGTTATAGCAAACAAATTCAGTCCAAATAAATATTCAGGTTATAAACTCTTAAAGTATGATAAAAGATATCGTTAAAAATTGATTCTGAGTGAATCTTTATAATTATCATCAGAGTGACAATGCCACAGGGCCACCACCGGGATCAACAAGGTCCAGAAAGGTTTGTTCTCCCAGTTAGACATATTTCTATAAATTAAACTATGTCTAATACTAAAATATAATAATAATTTATGTTGTTAACAGCTTTAACATCTGTTTTTTTTTTCAAACCAGTGTAAATATCAAACCAGGTAGTCAATGGATTTTTTAGGTAGTTAAAAAGTAACATGGGAATTTTTCATCCAAACCTCCCAACTCTCATTTTTGCCCCTTTGCCCCTCTCCCATTTACTCTACCCTCCCAAGCACCCCCTATACGCGTCAAATATTTTTCTCAGACCTTACCTGGACTTGAACCTCTGATGTCTCGCTCTGTAAACCTTCACTCTATCCACTTGACTATAACGGATTTTATGCAAATTTCACCAAAAAAAATAACAATATTTGTTGTTCTCATAAAATATTTGATCCCAGACTCCCAGATGGTGTGGCTGAAGTTGTAATCAAAATCAAACCAGTGTGAATTATTGAAACCAGTTTTAAAATTTAAAACTGGTTAAAAAAAATTAAACCAGAGTTTAGAATTAAAAACTACAAGATTCACACCCCTGTTTATATAACAAGAACAAGCTTAACTAATGTTTTTCATGAGTTACTGATGTGAAGTTGTTCATGAAACCTATTGGGTCAGGTGCAAAGGAAATTCACAATCTTTCTCTCTCTGTATTTGTTCTTCAGTTACATGTTTACATTTAGTGTCATCTTGTTGCAGAGGAATGCATCACCGAGTGTAGGAAGGAAAACAAGATCAAGGATGATGTCAGTCCAAGAGGATGCCGTGATGATGCCACCCAGTGCTCTACCGCCCAGCAATACCAGACGTTCGAGGTACCTACACCTCCCTCACAAACATGTTATTTATTGCCTTTAAGTACTGCAAGTAAAAATGTTGGCAGTGCAGATTAAACTTTTGTGGGATCTAATTCTCCTTTTCTTCTTCCTCTTTTTGAAATCTTTTTCTCCTCCTTGCTTTACCCATATTCTCATTCTTCTCTGATTCTTTCAATTTTTCTCTCCTCTTTTTTGATTCCTACCTGTTCCCTTTGCTCATTTTTTTTTTGCAATTACCATTATCCTCTACACTTTACACCTGTTCCCTTCCTTTTTCATTTGTTTAACTCCCTTTTCCCGTTCTTCCAATTTCATTCTCTTCACCATACCACACCCTCCTTTAATTTTTTCCTTTCTTTTTCTTTTCTTTTCGAGAGTCTTGTTTTTGTTGTCATCTTGTGGTACACCTATTTAGTACAAAAAAAGCTACAGTTGAGGGTAATGTAACTCTTTTTTCTTCCCAGTTCTGAGGGACCAGTTTGGGTTTTTTGCAAGAACAAAAAGCAATTTTACTTCAGTCTGTAACTGACTTACACTATTGCTTTAATAATTTGCTTTGTATAATGCTAAAAGACAAACATGCTAGCATTTGTGATTTCTTAACAATGAACCTACAAATTAATGGTAATTTTAAGTAAAATTGCCACCATAGGTGACAAAATTATTGAGCAAACATTAACTAATTGGCTGTAACACCTTGTTAATGTTGTCTTATTGAGCAGGCGAAACCAGTCCAAGGTTCAGTCGACCCCAGCCACTCAAGGGAGCAGGCAGGCGTACTTTAACACTCCTGCTGTCACGCCAAAGTTTGACCCAAGGTAAAGTGTGCATCATAGAGAAAAAAATTCTGAACTAGTTTGACATATGAAAAAGGGTTTTTTGTGCATTGAAAACTGCATTTTCATTCAGGTTTTAAAGAACCCTTGAAAAGCCCTGGAAAAAACAAAAAAACAGCCACAGAAAACCCTTGATTTTTTGAAATTTTGAAGATGTTTGAACCCAGAAGATTGGTTTACTCAATATAGCACAAAAGATACTTGGCTGCTTTTTCCTTAAAACTATTTAATTGTACACAGGTTTGATGTTTTGGCTCATTATGAAAATGTATTCATTGTGGTGTGAGAAAAGTGAAATGCCACAGAACAATGAGCGGCTCCTAGTTCTTACATTGACCTTTACTAAATAAGTTTTGATTATCTTGAATTGAATATGTTTTAGGTTACCTGTTACTCCGTTCCTGAGAGAGGCGAAACCAGGAGAAAGGTTTGTCACTAAGAATTCACAATTTAGATTCACTAATTAAAAGTACTTTAATTTTGGTAGAAAGCAAATAGAATATATAGCACTTGATTGTTTGCTATTTTATGTTTTGAAAAAAAATTGACACTGAAAAAAAAAATTTTAAAGTGTTAACAATTCACAAAAAGATTTTTTTCTCACTGGTTAAAAAATGCTACCCTATTTAATGTAGTTGTTATATTAATAAATAGATGTAGTTAGTTTAAATTTACACTTACATATATAATTAATAAAATTAGGGAAAAGGTCAAAACAATGGTACTTCCTAGGAACCCAATTTAGGGGGTGGGGTATCATGTGCTGCCACCTACCACCTCTCCTGACAAAATTGGGTTCCTTAAAAATACCATTGTTTTGACTTCTTCCCTTAGTCATCATTATATTCTTTTTCATCTTCTTCTTAATAATTATTATAATTATTATCTTGTATTCATAGTTTAGTACTATTAGCCTTAGTGTCATCAGATGAAGAACAACTTTTATTGTGAAAATGCTGAATAAACTCATTATCATCATCATCATTATTATTATTATTATTATTATTATTATTATTATTAATTTTATTATTATTATTATTACTGATGGCACTAAAAGTGCTAACAATCCAAAAACTGTTTTTTCCCCTACTTCAATCCTGTAGAATCATGTCACTGACAGGCTCTCCAGTGATCAATCATTCTGAAAAAGTGGCTGGTGGAGCTAACATGTATGTTCCCCTTGGTGATGGCAGGGTGAGTGGGTTTTGACTACTGTCTTTTGGGACTGCAAAGACTCTTGAAGAGATACGGATGTGTGGGCAGGAGTATTATGAAGAAGGGAGAGACTGTTTTACAGCCTACTTAGGGATGGACCAGTTGATCTTGTAGGAGGGGGAGGGGGGAGTGGAGGAATTTGTAAAAATAAATTTGCAGGGCCACCCCTGAGAGAAAAAATGTGCATGCCAAGATCCTATAAATTGAGTATATGGAAATGGGCAAAAAAATTGTTTTCCTTGAAGCTTGACTTGCAGAGAAATCATTCTTCCACCCCCATCCCTCCACCCGAAACCGCCGCCAGGTTAGTCCAGTTGGTAAGGTGCCACTCTGCAGTGCGGGAGGCTCGGGTTCGATTCCCGGTCGGACCTTCACTCAGGGTCTTAAAATAATTTGAGGAGAAGGT
>JAOBAT010062207.1:0-24911 GCA_026413305.1 Hydrozoanthus tunicans | reverse complement strand
ATATATATAGTTCTTTTGGTTGAATTCTGTAACTGACAAAAGTTTCTTTGAGGAGAAACAGAGGTTTCTAAGGATGCAAAAGATCTTTTAAGTACTGCACGGCAGGTCGGTATTAAGAGTTTTATAGGTCATTGTCAGGATTTTAAAGATTAATCTGTGTTGAGCAGTGAGGGAGCCAGAGTGCAGTTCTTTTATAATAGGAGTGTATTCTAAATATTTGTGTTAACCGCCTGTGAGTAAGCGAGCTGCAGAGTTCTGAACAGACTGAAGTTTCTCGGTTAGGAAGTAGGCAGGCTACGGTATAAAGAATTACAATAATCTAATTTTGAGGTCACAAAGGCATGAATCAGAACTTGATTTGGTTCAAAAGATGACAGATGTATCTTATAATTAATGTGTGCAACCTTTCAAAGGTGATAGGCCTAAGCTGGCTTTGAAAGCTGCATTGACTTGTTTTTCCACTGAAAGTGTGGTGTCAAATACTGTTCAAAGATTTTTAATTGTTTCCACTAGTTTCATCCATATCAACCAGTACAGCTTATATATATGCAAAGGTTGATTTGAAACAAATTGCTCTAAAGAGAGAGATGAAGGGAGAGAGTTATTTCATGGCTTTATTAGGTCTAGCTTGGACCTCTACAGCTGGTATCAATGGGGTAAATTCATAAAGAAAATAGAACAGGTAAATTAAAGATAAAATTATACAAGTGGTCGATATCTATTGCTATAGGCTGATTTCAGTACGACTTCATTGATTACATTTGCCTCGTTAACATAAATCAAACTTCAACATTAAGACAAAGTTAGTCCAAAAATCGATAGAGTATTGCAAAGTGAATGTAATCATTGAAAGTTATAGCTTGACACATACATAGAATACTTAGAAAGAAAAGAACTAGGCTTCCAAAGTTGTATACAAGTATAAAAATTATATGTAAATTGAGTGTATTAGCAAATTTTGATGGACAGAGTTTTGTGTTTTAAAAAAATCGGGTTTTTAGTGCCTCATGGTTATGTTATGAAATGACAGCGATAGAGACATGATCACATGACCCAGAAACAATTTTTAAAATGTTTCACATTTTGACACTAATACTAGTACTGTTACAGTATTTCTTTGAAAGGACTACTGTCAATACCTGCTTTTTAGCAACTGTATGCTGAAAACAGTTTTTTACAAGGTCTTGATGAGATATGAAAATAACAACCCTACTAAATTATTTGCATATTTTGGATTTTGGTTTATATTTTGTCATCTAATAGAAAATTTCATGGTTTTAAGTAAGAAAATATTTTATATTATTGGGTTTATTAGAAAAGAAACCTTAAAATGAGTTGTTGGCTTTGCACTCTTTCTAAAATGGTTAATACATAGCTTCCTGTCCCCTGTCATGGCTGCCTTTTACTTTTTAAGTCTTTTAAACCTATACACTCAAACTTCATTTTAAGTCAAGCAACTTTTTTTGTTCAGAGCATCACATTCTAATTTTCCCAGAAGATTATGGAATCAAAATCGAATTATGTAAATTAGATCCAAAGTTTTTTGCATATCAAGTCCAGGCAAAAGCTAACTTGAAAAACAGCAAACCTTGAAAGAAATATCTATGAATAACCGTAAAGGTGTCAAAATTCCAATTTACTAAGAAGTGCTCCCAATAGATAATCATTAGTATCAAAGCTTTTGACAGTTATTTAAATATATATAGACAAACAATATTAATATTGGCATCCAAAAAAAATAAAAGTGACAACTCAATTCTCAAGATTTTTCTGACCTCTTGACGAAACTTAGGGAAAAACCACAAATAATAACAGCACTAATATTGATTAATCAATATCTCTTTTAATTAAATAGTTTTAAATGCCATCCATTGCAAAGATGACAAAGGAAAGATATAATTATTGGCTTTATTAATTGCCTCTACATTTTCCTGATTACTTAAGCTGAAAGTTTGTGTGAATGAAAAAAACAAATCTAGCGTGTCGGGTTTCATATTTAATTTTCAAAATACTTAAATGATGTTTGGAGTTGCAGACAACAATAGGCTATTAACATGTTATGTTTCCCTGCCAGTAAATATAAGTTGCAAATCTTAGCGCATGTTCACGTTTATTCAAAAATCTGAACATATTTTGAAATTACTAAAAAAATTGCTTTAAATAACGGCATTATCAAATTAAGAATGCGTTATATAACAAATCTCTTCATAAAATTTTGTTTGAGCCCCGTCTAATTTGAGCAATGTATTTGGAACGCAGCTAGCACGTGGCATGTCTTAAAGCTTTATTTTAAAAAGTTGACACTGAATAATGCTAGCAAATCTCCCACTAACTGATCTATTCTTCTGTGCATATAAAGAGCGCGGTACATGCAGGTATGTGTTTTTCAAAAAACAGGTGGATTAAACTCAAAGAAACGATCCCTTCCATCAATGAGAAATTCTACTTTTGATGATTTTCTGAGACTTCTTAAATGGGTAAAACGATCAGTGACATTGCACAAAGACCAGCATTCTAGCTAGTCTCTAAGCGGACCACTGTAACTACGTCTACAAACCAAATCGCCCCTGCAGGCTGTAACTTTCACTAAACATAATTTTTAAAACAGAAGCAATCGCAATAAACACTTGACATAATTTCTACTAAAGTTTTGAGTGAAATAGACTCACCTTGTAATACGCAAACTGAAGGTAGCCGTATGGATATGACCTTTCAAACAACGCTCTGACACTCCTCGAAATGTAAGATCTTTTTCCGCGATACTTCTCGACACATCGGCGAACACACTCGCGGTTATAAATTGTGAACTTAAAATATTGCAATTCTAGATCCTTGATCTTAGTTTGGGAACTAAAAAGATCTCTGCATGTCATCCTACAGTGGACATTTACATCTTGCTCATGTCTGTAATCAGCTAAAGCTTGTTCGATAAATTTTATAGCACTTGGCCAGTCTTCTTTTTGGTAAGCACTTAGTCCATCATTGTACAGTTCATCAAAGCCTACCGCGCTTCGTCTGGTGAAGTTCAAGTTTTCGAAGAAATCTCTGCTCGTCGCACAGGTTACAGCGAAGCAAAGTGCTATAAAAGATGCAAGAAATTTCGCCATTTTTCTTACCATCTCTGGTGTTTTATAGCCAACTCATCAACTCATCTCTGGTTACTAGAAAATATTGAAAACAGTGAATGGTGCAGTGTCTACAAAATCAGCCAATGGGATACAAGAATGATCAGTTTCCGCTAAATATGGAAACTCGCCGGAAGTTGAGGTCGGAGGACAAAGAAACTAACTTGTCCTTTATACATGTATCGTTTGTTTGTTAACGGTTTATGATAACTTATGAGTGAAGTAGATCGCGAAAATATAAACAAAACAAGAAATTATTTTTTATGAAGAACAAGTTTGTTAAAAATAATATTATAGAAAAGGAGAAAAAATAAAATTCCTTCACTTTCAGTAAGAGTAAGACTAAAATTTTTTTAGTAACGATTAATACAGCAACATTTCTCAAAGCCATTGCAAGGAGATCTCTCAAATTCCGTGACGGAAACCGTCCTGCTCAAGATAACGAAAGCTAACAAAAAGTAATTTAAAGAAAGATAACAACAACTCATTCCATCAGTCCGTTCCTTGACTCTCAGTTTCAAATTACCAGCTGCTTGAGTCACGCAATCCACCTTCCTGTCTGTCAACTATGTATACAATTACAAAAATCATTTGTTCACTGAGTTGCCGCGTTGTGGCTCTGTCCAGAGCTTGAGCTGACCGCTTTAACTTGCTTATTCCATGGGTCGGCATGGCCAACGCTGTCGAGAGAAGGCGACACAAACTTACAGGCGATGGAATGGAAGAAATTCTGAGTGTTTGGGATGAAGACGATGTGGACGAAGATGAGATTATCGAGTTTCAGCGCCAAACTTCAGAACTGTTACATCGTCGTCCCGACGATGGCGTAGCGACACTCGATCGCGGCGAACAGTCTTCAAACATTTACATGAATGGGAATGGATATGGCGATCTAAGCTCGAACCAACAGCGACCAACAAAAGCAGCAAACGAGAAAGTCGGTCTATATTGTGAAACCAGTTGCATCTTCATCGCTTTCTTTGGCTTGGTAAGATGTTTATCAAGATCGTTTTCGTTTGTTAGGTTCACGTTGATATTACGAAGCTTGCTGCTTTATATGCAAGAGCGAATCTTGTTCAACCTCTCTTCTCTCTTTTAAAGTTTTTATGCGTGTAATCTATGCAAACGATTTTATATCCAAAGCACGTAATTTGCATACGTTTAGCGTATAGCTTCAAAACAACGGACAGAACGATCGACTTGTATAATTTCCAAGTATAGAAACTCGACAGATACTGTACTCACTATTTATTCAATTCGAAACACAAGAAATAATTTGTAACTCTAATCAGTCGAAATATTTTCATATTAACGATTTAGTTCAAATGGCGTACTGAACAACACAAAGCAACCACGCGTATGTCAAGGCCAAGGGGCAAAGTTTTGACTGTCTCAGTACCACCGGAAACGTAAAAACTGTCATATGACATATATCAAGGTTACCAGCGCAAATTTTATTTTCTAAACTCTGAAACCCCCCCCCCCCTCCCCCCCGGGGGGTACTTCGGGGTCAAAAGGGTAGGGATGACCGTCGGAAAAGTCCCCAAAGTACCATAAAAAATACCAAGGGATAAACATTTTCCACCCTAAAAAACACCTCTCGGTTTTAAAGCCAGCGGGTCGGCACTAAGTCCCCTCTTGTTGCGCTGAACGTGATATGCAGTAAATAAAGGCGCGCACGTAATTGGACGTTCGCCGAAGGACTTTTGTCTTTAGTTCTTGTTCAGTACGCACATTTGCAACAACACGGGACTGCAAGCAGACCAATACTTTCACGTTTTAAACCCTATAAAATACCAGGCTCTTGGTTTAACACAGGATTTTATTTAACAACCCCTAAAAAATACCGGACTGGCAATTTTAACCCCTAAAAAATATGACGGTCATACTTACCATCCCAATATACGGAGTACCCCCCCGAGGGAAAACCCCTGGGTAGTTTATCGGTACGCGGTACCACCTACAAATTTGTAGGCTTCACCTTTCTTCTCTTGTTACTCCACTCGAGAAGTCGTGTTATTTTATGCTGACTAGTCAAAACAAATCGGCTTGGCATTTTGATACTACACTAATATAAAATCACTGTTATTTTAAACTATGAATGGAACTTTTTTAGACATAATCATATATCTTGAATATCGTTCCCGTCACACATCAGCTTATACCCTGTCGGAGTCGGGGGGGGGGGTTAATATAATTGTCGGCAGCGCAGTGGCCGAGCGGTTAGCGTGCTAGGGTCGCGCGTTCGAGCCCCGGTTAGACCACTGTGTTGTGTCCTTGAACAAGACTCAGCTGTATAAGTGAGCACCAGTTCTGCTGGGATCTAACCTGCGATGGTTTAGTGTTCTGTCCAGGGGGGGTCAAAGACTTTCATCCGCTTAACACTACAAAAACCGGAGATAAGCGCCGGCCCTATGAGCCACTTGGCTTGAGAAAGGATTTAGCTTAATAGAATTAGCAGTTTGGTATTTGTAGGGGTTTTCAGAGAATTCAAGGTTATTCAGTTAATAAAACGTATTTTCTAGGGATGCAAAAACTTAACAAGCATGTTTTTTCCTACGGTTTCCTTCCTTTTTTCGGAATCGATGCTATGAGGTATATTTTAGGGTCGAAAATGTTAACGACGGTCTCGGTGTTTTTCAAATGTTTTTCACAGTTCCCGGTGAGCATTCCTGCCACACACTTTTCTTACGTTAGTCTAGTCTGGCTGGTCCACGCTTTGGAGTACTGGTTTCTAGTTTGTTAAAACTTCCATTTGTTTCATAAACTGTGGACCTTATTCGATCTTCAGGTAAACGCGTACTCGGTCTTGAGTTATAAGCTTAGACTTACTCATGTTGTAGACTATTTTAAGGCGCTCACTGCCGTTCCGAAATCTGCCATGACATTAAGTTGACATGGTCGTTAGCCAACAACACATGACCGCCAGCACAATTCACCAACAGCCGGAACACTGAAAAAGGTAGTCTGTGTAGCTTGTCCATTTTTCGATGCCAAAGAAGACGACTACACTTGCTCGGCGACCGCTTACAGTTGAAAATTTTAACAAATTAGAACCCAGTACTCCAAAGCGTGTAACAGCCCTTAATAAAAGAAAATAGGAAATGTTCGCAATACGCTCGTGTTTCGCAATAACGTCCCTGTTGTGGGTTGACAAACTTCCTGTCCTAAGATGTACAGAACCCATCGACCATCTCGCTCCAGTCTCGATTAAGAATGCGTTCCCCTCCGTCGAACGCTATCTTTAGACTTGAGGGCCCACGAATGGGCTCCCAAAATTCGGATGTGCTCGCAATTTAAAGGCAATGCTCGAATGCTCGCGCAAATTTTTTATGCGTGTTTGCATTGTATTTTATAATGTTCTTGAATGCTCGATTTATTTTAAGACAAAAAATCTCTCGGAAGTGCTAGCCAAAGACTATTAGGGGGCCCTAATTTGCAGCAGAGCCGTCAACAGAGAGATTAAGATCAAATTATTCTAACTGTAAAAAAATTGGCACCTAAAGCTGTTTGCTCTCCACAGGGCATTGCGGTCTCAATCCTTGGCCCCACCCTGCTTGACCTGGCCTGCCACACGCACAGTAAACTAGAGGACATGTCATATATTTTTACTTCGCGGTCAGTGGGCTACTTGACAGGGAGTTTAGTGGGTGGGTGGCTGTATGACAGGTTCAACAAGTTGCGTGTCATGTGTCTGTCCTGTCTAGTTGCATCACTGTTCCTGTTGGCGGCGCCATTTTCTTCCAACCTGTATGTATTAATGGTGCTCATGTCTGCAATGGCCGTTGCAGCTGGATCCTTGGATACTGGTAAGAGAACTGTCTTCGTTTTTACCGCTAGACGCGAAGTTTTCTTTGTCGCTCAGATGATGAAACAGTCTTTTGCGCGGAGAGACGGGGGTTCTTCCCTCTACTCCCCCACCCCGACCCCCCAATCCTAACCTCCCCACCCCCTCCACACACACACACACTCATATACACATCTTTCTCGGCTATATTCATAAAAAAAATGTAATGATGGTAAACTTTATTTAAATCTTAAAATAGGAAGCCTTGGAGAAATCCATACTAATAAAGGAATGCCTTTTATTACACAAATACAATTAATAATCCAAAACTGGCCGGTTGGAGGCAAACCAGTCGGCAGTTTTTGATTTACTAATTTCGTTTCTACCGGTAAGCGTTACGTTTGAAACACATAATGTTCTCTGATTTAAAATTTTGTAGGACAAACAGTGGCGTAGCCAGGTACTAAAAATTTTGCAGGCCCATAAAATTATTGAAGCGAGTGTTAAAGTACGAACATTTTTAAGAGGGTCCGGGGACCCCTTGGAAATTTTAAAAATCGCGTTTCTGAATTGGCCAGAAATGCACCAAAATCATAGAACCTAGCGAAAACGTTCCTCCCGTGACAATGCTAGAAACTGTCCTCCCTGGAGCCGTAATTATACTGATGACGGAGGCACTATTTTGGACGCTATATTTTAGGTATGTCTAGAATCGTGGCATACTTCGATCTGCTGCAAAAAAATGCCGACATTAAGTCGAAACCACTTCCAAAACAACATTGTATTCTTTTAAGAAATAGTCAATTTTCTTCAGCTCATTGTTCTGTTTTTATCTTTCCTTATTTTTATATATATTTATTTTAGATGTCGTTTCAGTTTTTCCTGATGATGGATGTAGTAGAACAGCCGAAAGCTCACTTCTCATGAATAGGTTTTTAACCAGAGGAGGTTTAGTACTCTTAGGCCTGGGACAAACGTCAAGTTTTTCGCTAGAGGAACCAAATTGAGCAATTAAGTGCATGATAAGTTCGACGTTTGCCCCAATTAAATTCGACAGATTGTATTTGGATCGACTGACACGTTCTATCCGTCTGTTTGAGACGGTCAGAACGTGTTCTTATTTGGTTTGTCTCTAAGTATGTTTGACGTTTGAACTGAGTAATCTTCCCTAATGTAACGGAAAAGGTTTTTAATCCTACACCTTTTTGTTATTTTTCTCGGCAGGGGGAAACGTGTTGGTACTAGAGTTGTGGCAGCAAAAATCTCGACCGTATATTCAAGTTCTTCACTTCACATTTGCATTTGGTGCGTTCATTTCACCACTCCTGGTCAAACCGTTTCTTCTTTCCGTACCCGCCCCAGATCCCCTTCTTAATTCCAGCCTATCATGCAACCAAGGTGATTATGGTGAAATATTGCCCGTTACGTGGGGGTACTGGATTGGCTCGCTCCCGCTCCTGGCTTCGTCTATTGGTTTTCTGGTGATCCCGTGTTTTAACTCGTGCTCTACAAAGCACATTAGGATGCAGAAATACATCACTGATCAAGTGTATGCCAAGAGTAAAATGTTCAAATACTGTGTGTTATCATTATTTTGTATTTTCCTTTTGCTTTACGTTGGTCTTGAGATTGCTTATGGTGGGTATATCTTTGCCTTCGGAGCCAAAGCGATGTCAAAGGATAACGCTGCTTATCTCACATCTGTTTTTTGGGGCAGCTTTGCGTTCGCCCGCTTTCTGTCGATTCCCATATCCAAGTACGTCTCCTCAAACTGGATGCTAATCTGTGATCTGATTGGCTGTTTCATCGGCTCAATCATTCTTATTTCGCAGTTCAGCAGCGAATGCACCTCATCTTCCAACGCTCAGTTATGGCTTGGTACAGTTCTTCTGGGACTAGCAATGGCGTCAGTTTTCCCATGCGCCATAAGCTTAGCCGAAACTTACATCACTTTATCGGGGAGAACCGCTTCAGTCCTGATGGTGGGCGCATGCTTTGGAGAGATGTTAATTCCGTTGTTAGTCGGTGTTTTCTTCGTTCAAGTGGGCCCCTGTTTCCTCATGTACAGTGCGTTCATAATTTCTCTACTCACAGCCGCTGTTTATGTGTTAATACAAGTTCTCTACAGGCGGTGGGGTAGCGGCCAGTTCGGGGTTGTACACTACCACAAGAAGCCAACGCCAGCCCACGCGCAGCCGACGCGGAAAAAACGTTCACAGCAAGAAGAGGTCCTACGATTATTGGAGCATTCTGGCGACGGTACAGCTAACTCAACAGACAGGCACCTGGAGGAACTATAAGCAGTGTACACGCACTAATAGGTTTAATAGAACTGTATTTCAAATGACATACGTTTTAAGATGTTAGTCCCAAAAGATTCTGCATGTTTTTCCTCTGACTTAAAATTTAATGCAATGTTAACGAGCTCCGGATAAATCTTGAAATAAGTTTTGCCTAAAATAAATGAATGAATGAAAATATGAAACAAAAATAGCTGCATCGTATATTATCACGAAAAATGATCGTATTGGCTTTGTTACAAGGTTATGCCTCGTGTGATAGGGCAAACAGAAAACGTCAGACTCCAGCTTACGTCTAGTCCAAATGTATAATGATTGACAAAAATATATAGTATTAGAAGAAGTTCTCCTTCTCATAGCAGCCACAGAACTAGCTTCCTCTGTTTAAAAAAAGCAAATTAGGGGAAGATCGTGGTCACAAGAACGTCTGTCGTTTGCTGTTTATCGTAAACGCGATGCTTAGTCTAAAATAAGATTTATCACATCGTTTATAGCGGGAAATAACATTGAATAAACCTCTATGTTCGCCGTCCTCAATAGGTTTGTGTCACTTTTCTGGTTTAGCGTTGTCAATGCAAACTTATCTTAGGTACGAGAAACAAAAAAAAACGCGCGAAAGTCGTAGACGTATTGAAGTTCGCGTGAACAGGTTTACATCCCTTTTGCGAAACTTCAAATATCACGTTTGTCGTACACTATCGATGGTACTAAGTCTCGAATATCGTGTAACTATGTTAGCTTGTTTTAACACGCTGCACAAACCCGAGTAAAGACAAGGGACGAACGTAATTGACAGTACTGTTAAATTTTGGGGAGCATTAACACAAAATTCTAAAGTTCTGAGCTTCCCACTTGTTCACTTCTCAAGAAGCTCAAAAGTCTGTCGCATTTCATGTAGTTTTCCACCCAGTTTCTGAACATTGATTATTGCGTTTGTTGTACTTGTTCATCAGTTATTCTAAATCTTAAATGGTGCCTTTACATGTAGTCGACAATGGTTTTAAATCTCGGTTATCGAAACTCGCGCTGTCGTCAATGGTGTTAAATCTCTAGTTTTGGGCACGGCACGCCAGCGGGCAAGACGAAACGATTTCTGCGATCGCTTGATTTTCTGAGGGGGAGAAATTTGCCGATATTACCCGTGATATAGCTGAACATAGATATTTTGCAAAGCATGAAATGAAAACGCGGAGAGGGGGCAGGTTTGGCTATAAAAGTGTTATTTGCAAGCCGGGACGGATCTATGTTGAGAAAAACTGTACCCTCGATCTATAGGCGGGCCTCTGGCCTTTATCCTTTTGCAAAACCTCTGGCACACTTTGTTTCAATACGGCCTACCTCTCGGCCGGTAAATAGCAAATATTTATGTGGTTCTAAATCTCGAGTATGACGTTTTACGCAGTCGACGTATCGAGTATCACAATTTACGCAGTCGTTAGTGGTTCTAAATCTCGAGCATCGCGTTTTACGCAGTCGACGTATCGAGTATCGCGATTTACGCAGTCGTTAGCGGTGCTAAATCTCGAGTATCGCGTTTTACGCATTCGTCACCTTCGAACATCGCGTTTTACGGCATTCGTACGGTGATCCAAAACCTGAGTATCGCGTTTTACGCAGTCGTCAACTGACCAGTTTTCACTTTCGAGTATCGCATTTTACGCAGTCGTCAACTTCGAGTATCGCGTTTTGCGTAGTCGTTAGTGCTGCTAGATCAATTTTAAATTTTGACTAAATTTATAAGACTTTCTATGGGAAGTTGTCTACATTTAAAATCATTCCCTTAGACTTGCTGCAAGCTTTGGGTGCCCGTGCTTCTTATGGTATGGTACCAGTCGTCATTTAGTGGTATCGCGTCACAACACGGAACTTTTTTAGAATAAGTTTCAGACTTCCAACTAACCATTCACAGCTCCGTTTTTGGTGAACGCTCGTCCCCAGTCTTAATGGTTCGGCTGTACGCCGGTTACACTACGGAAAGTATGGCGCGTCCACAAGCTGCGGAAGATGTTGATGATATATTTACGACAATTTTTAAGGGCCTTGGTTGGCCTACAGGTACTCAAGAAAATATAAGGAAGTCTGTTTATGCTTTGAGAATGGAAAATAACATCGGCTTTACGTCAAAAGGTATGGGCTGTGCAATCGAGCATCGTCTTCGAGAGAACGCAAGCCCTCAATATTATATCTTGAGCTCTGCGAAAGCTGTCTCGAAAGCTGACCTCGAAGACAACAAGAAACTAATGGCAGTACGTTACTGTAGTCAGTATCCAAGCCACAAAGAACAAAATGACCATTATATTGAAATATATTCATCGAAGGCTGAGCAAACAGACGACTTTATAATTTTCCCGCTCGAGAAAAAACCTCCGCACTTCCTCGTTTGCGACGATTCTAGTGTTGGCGATCTTATAATGCTTGGCGAAACTCAGTTCGCTTACACATTTTTTGATAAAACTTTCGTCCGTTTGAAATTTGAGTACAATAAGGAATGTGCCAAATCCGTGCTGAAAGAGGTGATGCCATCAGAAGCTAAAGAAAATCTCAGTGATGAAAAGCTCATTGGCGCCCCTGTCGTTGCAAAATTAAAAGGCCGTGAAGTCTCTGAAGATTCACCAGTGGTTGTTGGAGTGCTTGGCCGGTATCAAAGCCCAAATATTCTCCCGGTCCTGTTCGGAAAGTTCCCGTTTGGTACGTATGACCCGCGAGGCAATGAAGTGTTTCGTACAGCTATCTAACTATAGACTCCCCACAGCTGTTGTTAGTGTCAGTCACGCAATGCTCCCTCCCCATAAACAGCTGTGATTGGTTAAATATTCGATATAGTAAGCAGTTATCCCCCAAAGTGGAGGTGAATAGTGGTTGATATTTACCAAGACACGAAGCAGCACCAACACTGAAGGGGATAATTGTTTTATTATATATCAAATCAGTGGAATAAATTCAGGTGAGAGTTGGTGAATGTCAAGTTTGAACCAAATTTATCAGTTGAAATTTTTCAAATGCAAGTATGAAAAGCCCACAGTTACTTTAATAGTTGTACTTTTTCTTGAATTTTTGAGTAAAAGAACTTTCATTCTACTTGTGAATGCATACATATGTTTAAAGGGAATGGCAGAATTGATTGTTTTGCGAATTTCCTCTTGTGAGATTGTCGCAAAACGAGTCACCATTTTGACAGCTTTCTCAGCTTTTTCTTATGTATTGCATATGTAATGTGCTTGAGTTGGCTGTATATTTATGAGATCTGAACCTTTTGTGATTTTTCAAGTTCTCAAGCCTTGTTTTTATATCATTCCTTATTTAATCTCTACATAACATGGGAGGTAATATTCCCCAATATTCAAGGACTACTTTTCTCTCAATTCAACAATTTATGAAGTCTGGCAAAGGTCTTGCTCAACAACGCCTGCCTGCTCAAGTCTGGGAGAAAATGGCTTGCTACAACATTTTAAATTGTACACGTAGACAACGCAGAGGGAATCATTTAAGAAATCATATCATTGGAATTGTCCATCCTTCTACAAGACCTGAAGCAGCCGTTTTAAATGGAAATTGAGTAAACCGAACCAACTTATTAAATATTCAAACCCAAACTGGAACGACTGACTTGGAACAAACTACAACAGCCATAATAAGCCACTCGCGGCCACCTATTTCGACATCATCTAAATGTCAGAAGCAGCAAAAGGGAAAATACCACTTTCCTAATATCTTCTATACAAATCCTAGAGCTATCCTGAGTAAAATTGGTGAACTCTCTGAAATTACAAAACATTTTGCAACAAACCTAATCTGCATAACTGAGTCATGGCTGAGTAAAGACATCCAAGACAATAGTATTGTGATTAATGGCTTTAATATCTTCTGTTGCGTGGACAATGCAAAGGCAGTGGTATTTGTGCATGGGTCAAGGACGATATTCAATACTCAAGTTATCTCAGAGCCAGTGTGATGACTACGAAAGTCTGTGGGTGAAAACATGTCCTTGTAAACTTCCACGGGGAGTCTCGTCGATCCTAATAGGAATTATTTACCATCAGTGAACAATTTCATATACCAAACAGCAAGGGCATGGAACTTAACATTAAAAGAATGTTAATCCAACACTATGAGAACATGTGTATAATTGAATATTTTGGATGTTAGATTTGTGGAACTCTGATTAATCATTATTTACTCCATGGATTTTTAGAAGTATTAGAATTAATATTAGTTATATAAGAATTATTGATTTTCATATCCATATCTGTTCATTTGATAATAACTTGTGGAGTCTTGCTCATTTAACATCTACTATTATTATATTTAGAGCTTTAGAATTCAATTTTTCATCGTTAGATTTCATCTTATATTCTTGTACAGATTTTATATTTTATATTGTATGAGTGTAATTTAGCCTTTGGCTACTAATCTCATTTTCAATAAAGTATTATTATAAAACAGTAGATATCCTTGGATATCTACTGTTTCAGGAACCAATCAGAGCAAACAAAAAAAGCTTTTCACTGACTTGGTACATACTGAAAAGGAATACAGTTCGAAAGTGACCAGCCTTTTTATGAGGAGGGAGCATTGTGTGACTGACACTGAAAATTTCTGAAGCCAGGGAGACTGTCTGAATCACAATGTCTGTCTTTCTGTCTTATGTCCAGTGGAACCCTGAGAATATTAAAACCCAAACAATGATCTTTCTCGCCATAAATGAGTTCCCATAGCTCAGACAAAGGGCTAACGCTCGAAACGTCAGCTTCTCAACTTCATTTATGGCGTTGATGATTTATTTATCAAATCTAATCATGAGTCTATTTCTACTTGCCGATGCATTGAACAGTTTTTTTAAAACTATTCACTTCGAGCTATGACTATTATACAGAAGGTCTTGTGTTCTATTCCCATCAGGAACTATTTTTTTAATGAAGGAATGTGCTACCCTTTAATTTCTGCAATTATCTTTAACGTCTAATTCTTGATTGTAAGATTTGTAAAATGACATCAAAATTGAAATGCTGTAAGGATATGCAGCTATCGAGCGAAGATCATCCATCAGGCCACGGGAATTTGGGCTAATTAGTTAGATTCATTATAAACATGTTTCTCACGTGAGAAAACAGAAGTGGTATTTATTAAATGCTATCCTTGAAGTTGTTAGTCATGCAAAATAACGATCCATTTGAAGATTGTTGGAGTTAGTGGCAGCTTATAATCTATGTTTGAAGATCCCATATATTTTTTATCACAACATTGCGGCTTTCTGCATTTCCATATGTGAGAAAAGAATCAAAAGGGAACAGGAACGAAATAAAAGAAGCCTGAGGTAAAAGAAGGGAACAGCATCCTCGCTACTTGGCGTAACTTTATGCCATAGTTACACACATAACTACCTCTTACAGTGGCGCTCAGACTCATGTGTACATATATTATTAACTTGCAAGCAGATGGGGATCACAAGCACATCAGTACTGCCTCATGATCCATTTGCAAAAAAATAACCACAACCACTCCAAAAATACTTCATGTGAGCAAAGTTCGAGCAGGTCTCTATCAAGGTACAGTCAAATTGTAAGCAGACTGCAATCAGTGACTGCAATCTGCCGTTAAGATAATCACAATGAATGTACAGTATGTTGTGATTCTGAGTGCCACTGTAAATCACATAACAAATTAAAGCATTGTTGTTTAGGAAATAGAGCTAAGAACAATAATTTTTTATGAGGACTGCATGAAGTTAACTAAACAGTCAAGAATAGAAGGCCAGTAGGGGCAGGAATTGCTGTAATCAAGAGGTATTCCTGAATCAAAGGAAATTACTTAAAGCAGGGTCTGATTAAGCAGGAAAATTAGTCCCTTTACAGATTTACTGTCATTGAAAGAGGATGATCTTTATTGTCTTGGGGTCCTCTCGCTGGATAACATTTGAAGAAGTCATTTCAGGAGGAGGGTGACAGTACAGGCTGCTTGGATAAAAGCTAAAGTTGTAGAACAAGAAAAAGTTAACTCCTGGTTATTCTGCTATGGTTTGATTTAGGAAAAATAGATGCACAAAAACAGCCACAACCAGCCGAAACTACTGACTCGGCCAGTGTAGCTTCACCATCTGGTACTGTACAAGTAATCAATAGTAAGTAAAATTGATATTTTAGAATCAGCTTACAACTTCAGTCTTGACAAAACATAATTAGTATATAAGTGTTGTGAAGAGTTCTTAGGCTTTCAGAGTATTTAGTTTGCAGGCTTGATTTAGAAACCTATTTTATTTCATTTGTTAGGGGAGAGGGGACGATGATCATGTGTGCCCAATTTAATTTAGCCAAGGTATTCCATAATAAATTATTTTTTTGTTTGTTTTAGCCATCAGTCCTTTAAAAATTTGACTGAAACCCCAACATAACCATAGCCAACAGTTCGTAGGTCAATTAGGCTGCTAAATGGTAAGCTTTAATTCCCTGGGTAGTTTTGGTTGAGCCAAAACTTTCGCTTGTGGTGTATGCAGAGCTTGCAATGCTCTGAAATTTGCAAATAATTGTTCAGGTTTGTGCAACCCCAAAATTCTTATAGAATAAAAGTTATTTATGACATTATTTTTCTCAAGTAATTAAGGTGATAAGTGATAATTTATATAAAAAGCCATTTGGGAATTTTGATCCATTGCACACAAACAAAACCATCTTGAAAAGTTGGAAGCCAAACTCTTAATAATACAGTAAAACATAACAGAAACAAGCACTTTGCTCAACTTTTAGGCTTTGTGACCAATGAAAAGTAATTTCAAATGAACTATTGAAAAAAGTGTCATCAAATGACATAACCTGCTAAAAAATTTTCATATTGTAGCATTAAAGTGACGAATGTAAAATATATTGTGAAATTTTTTTAGGTGAAAAACCATGATAGTCAGAATAAATCCTTCTGAATGTGTATAACAAAGATATGAAAACTTTGAACAGACTACCATATTTATGAAAAGAAAGAAAGAAAGAAATATTATAACAAATGCACGCACACTTTGTAGACCTTAACTTTTTGGATTGTTTGCAGGAGCCAGTAATACCAACTCAAGGATGAATTCTACTGGCAGCGACTCAGTTGACAGTAGGTGTTTTGGTATACTTGTATGTAGGCCCAGATCAAATAAAGCATGTTAATTTTTATAGTTTAAAATTCTATAGCCAAACAGTTTTGTGTCTGTTTTTAAGTTTCACATCAGTAGATTTTTGTGTGGTACTTTAACTGCATTTGACGAAGGAGAATGCATACTAAACTTGCCATTGCTCATGGGCTCAAGCTTGCTGCCATCCTCTTTTGAGTGACTTTGTCTGGCTGACTTGGAAGCACATAATGCCTCGATTCCATGCCATTGTGTACGTGGTGGCATGGTGAACAACGCAGATCATGTGCTTTGAGTTGAAAAAAAGTCATACACATTTCAATAATCTCTGATTACTTCTAGTTCAAAAATATAAATGGACCTTAATCTTTTGGACAAAAAGTTTTCAGATGGTAAATTTCAGACAAATGACGATGCTATCATACACTTTAATGGAAATTTGTCGATGAAACTCTTGTTTTTATAGTAATCTTTTTTCATATGCTTTTTATTTTTGTTTGGTTTACTGTATACAGAAAACCGTTTGAGTGCAAAGTAATACCTGCAAGATGGCAATAAAGATTGTGTTTTTACAATCATACCTAAAGATTTACAGTTGTAAATTTTTTGGATGTAAACAGTTTATTTACAATGCAACCCAAAGCTACATACAGTAGGCATTTGTATTGAGGTCTTAGAAATTAAAGTCTGCTATACCTGGCCATGACTCACATTTATTCATTCAGAGTTTCCTCGGATAGTGATTGACAGAGCTCAACACTGGAAACACCTTATTCTTTTCCAACAGTGTGTTCTTTTGAGTCCCCTGGTAAGAAATCAAGAGACTGGGCCTTCTGTTTAAATAACCTTATCCAAGGAGGTGCAGAGGTCTAACCGTTTGCAGATGTTAGGGCAAAGGCAGCACCTTCTCCTCAGTTGTTTTAAATGGCACCAGGAATCAAACCCGGGCCTCCCGCACAAAAGACTGGCGCCTTACTAACTGGGCCACAGGCCTGTAGCCAGGATTTTTTTGTGGGAGGGTGCAATCGAAGAAGAGACCAACCAAACTAGCACTGTGTTGTTAACCTGGAAAATTTTAAAAGCTAGGATGTCTGAGGCTGAAATGGGCTTACCAGGGAGTGAGCTGTTATTTTAATACTATGGTTTAGGAGACAAATGCCTTTGGTCTTTCCCACAGCACCATTAACTGGTGGTTCTGGTAGTGGCTTGCAAACCAAAACTAGTTGTGGGCAGAGTCCTCCACCACTCAATGCCAGTCAGCGGGACGAAGCCAGTGTAGAGGCCAAACGTCCAGGGAAGGTGGTACTAGCCAAAGAAAGTAGACCAATACAGGAAGAGGCAGAACAAACCGAGAAAGAAGCAAAATGTTAGTGCTTAATTTGCTCTTTACTGGTTCTGTAGCTTAATACTTGTAGTATACAAATTATTGAGGTCATTACATGTTAGCGTGACCATAAGAAATTAACTTTTGAGTGGAAAAAAGAGACTATGATAAGCGTAGTGAACGAGTGAAATCATTTGTCCCATGAGAAGATAAAGTTAATGACAACCACAGGAAAGCTCAACTGAACGAAAACACACACTTAGGGTGGTAAGCCTGTGGTCTGCAATATAAACTAATTGCACTTCAGGAAGCAAAACCGCCCGGCCATGCTCATGTAACATCTCACTCGATTTCTTATCTAATTTTACCTGGCTTGCATTCGGTTTCCGTATATTTCTTTGGCCAGCAGGATCTGAGTCCCTCTCAGCTACAATCAACAAGGACCGTCTTGTTTCGTAAACTTCTGTTGATGAATTTGACTTTGATGACTTTATGTTTGATGACTTTGCTATTGATGGTCCAAATTCAGCATGTTTGTTTGGTTGGTTCAGCAATTTCATTGAGCGACAGGATAATACATAATTAAATTTGAGTTTTGGCAAAATAAGGATTGATCTAAATTTGACAAATCAAGTTTTGACAAAAGTGACTATATTTTGAAATTTGGCAATTTGTGTTTTGGCAAAATAGCATTTAATCTAACTTTGGCAAATCAATTTTGACTAAACAGAGTATGTATTGTAGAGTATAGTAAGATTGTAAATTGTATTTGGCAAAATAGGTGTTGTGAATGCCAAATTTGACAATTTAAATTCCAGAGTCTCTTTAATTAATTTTGTCACTGATATACCTCAATAGAAAATAATTGGTCCCTAGTTAATGTGACAGTTAACCAATGCTTAACAATAACTGTTTGATCTACAAAATGACTTGTTTTATATGTGAAAAAAAATTAGATGTTGATTTAAGACCTGGCAATGAAAAAGTTGAGTTGAGAGTTGTGCTAGTAAAAACAAAGCTTAAGACACAGTCTGGTCGAAATCTTCAAAAATGTTCTTTCGTTTATAGTTAAATATTGTATGGACAGTTAGTTACTATAGTTGCTAAGAAATAAAAATGATTAAGCTCATTTGCTCGTTAGTGTAAAATTAACAACAAGGTGATGATTTCTGGGTGCTCGAAATTTACTTTTGGTTTTGTGTGCATGTGCAACTATCGGGACTAATTATAAATTTCTAGGCGCAGTACTGAAATTTTAGGCACACAGTTAAAAATTTTAGAAGAACAGCTTAGGATTCTGAAAGCAAAAAAATCAAACAAGTCTCAGACATAAGTAGTTGTTAATCAGTGAGTAAGTTTCTTTTATTTAATTTGTTGTAATCCTGTGTTTGTTTTTTTCAGACTCTTACTGAACATAGTAGTTTCAAACTGTGGTGTATTTTTATTTTGGGACCTTCTTTTAAATCTGTATTTTTTCATTTGTAACACAACTGTTTGGTCAGAGTAAATAGAGACAGTCAAGTAAGGAAGGAGTAGCTCTAATTCAGTTTCACTGAACATCAGCCTTTTAGGTGCACAAATGCGGTTAATGATTTTGCAGGTGCACAATCAAGATATCAAATCACATGTGCAACCAATTGGTTGTAAGCTTCAAGCCCTGGATTTTTGAAAAAACTTTGCCATTTAAAGTTTTTGGAACCAATTTTTTCAAACTTGTTCAAGAATGCTGTCACTTTAAAATACAAGCTTTCTAAAACTCCACACATCAACGAGATTTTGACTTAACACATTGTTTAGTTGATTTTAATTTACCAATGCAAGTGTTACTGTCTGTGTTGGTTCCTATTTTTACTTTATGAGTGAAAAACTCAACTGTCAAGTTAAAGAGTAAAAACGATATTTTCACAAAATGTCTAAATTTTATTGTTTGCAGCTACACCAAGGCTGTTTAGCACATCCTGTATAAGAGACAAGACGATAATAGTCCTAGGTAGAGAAATGTGGAAGAAACTACAGATAAAGCTTGATCCAAAGCGTCCAATGGGAGGAGACTATGAAGACTTGGCTGGCTACTTTGGGTATAATATGGAGAAAATTTGGTTCTTTGGAAGTCAGACTAATCCAACTGAGACCTTATTAAAAGACTTGTCCAGAATTGAGGGCAAGGGCACCATTAGACAATTATGTGAAGCCCTTGAAAAAATTGGAAGAAAAGATGCCGCTGAAGTCATTGAAGAATGGATTACCAATTACCAGTGCAACTGTGAAAAGTGCGGTTACCTAACCTGAATGACATTCAAAATAGTTTGTGGTTTGAAACTTTTCAAATCTTAAGTAGTTGTGGTCCTGTATGCAGGCCAGCAGCAAAAGAACAAAAAAATGGCCTCTGATGGCAATGTCAACACAATTCATTGTACGAGTTTGTAATAATAGAACTTACCAAGCAATATTTTCTTTCAGAAGAGCTTGTCAGGATAGGCTATTTTAGCACTACAATCATCCCTTTTGAATTCATACAAAAAAATGCTGCTCGTCATTGTACAGAGCCTAAATTTTAAATGACAAGTAAGCAATTTTCCATGAAACACTAGATAGGCTGCTTTCAAGAATTGTTTTTCCTGCCATACACAGGCCTGAAGATTTTGGAAATAATTATTTATTGGAAAGTAAATTTTGGTTCCGTGTATATGATTCATGGAAAACTGTTGGAAACCAATTTTTTTGTTCTGTAAGTTTTGATCATGGGAATTTGGGTTGGAATTTCATACTAATTGCACGTCTCTAACAAGCAAGTATTACATCGACTGACTACATGCATGAATAGCTATGTATGGAAACTGTAACATTAAGGAAACATTATTTGTCAGTTTGTTATATAGATACTGCAGACGAAATACCTGGAGTTTTCCTTTTACTAAAAAACCATATCTTCATCGCTCCAGTGAAGGTACTGTTTTTATCTTTTGCATGTGAAGACATTGGTGTTGGCATGGTTGCTAACATAATTAGCCAATTATAAGAGAGCTTCCCGTTCAGGTGCGAGGCTGGTTCTGTTAAAAAAGGCGTTTTAAATAGGAATTTCATAGGTTGCTATAAAGTTAACAGAACATTACATGGCCACTTTCCAATGTAAATTTTATCTTCCGAGATGGAAATATTTTTCACTTGTTTGCTTTGCTCATTGTGAGAGATTTTTTTAGTACTCGAAGATACATTTTTATCCTTGCATATCTTTGTAATATCCTCTATATGCTTCATTGGGCTATATACAAATGAAATCCTTTCCAGCTGTCACTGTTCGTACAATTGAGTCCTCGTTATACTGCACACAAAACCTGTTGGTTCAAAAGTTCTTATGTGCCTTTCAAGGGGCACAACTCAATCAGTAACCATACCTTTGTTCATTTGTAGTATTCTTGGGTTTCACTCATTTCATTGAGGTGAAAAAAAAACAAAAGACGAAGCAGCTGTGTTGGTTCCTGAACAATAGAAATCAACAAAATTCTTTTGTTCAAGGGCACCAACAATGCCGCTATGGAGTCAGGTGGAACCCAGCAGTTATTGTATGTAAATATATGTTTTGACAATTTTCATTGCATGCCTTCTGCTTTTAGTGTAATTTGACGAGGCTACTCGACATAAAAATGTTATTTAAAGAAAGAGCATAGTATAGTTTAAAAGAGTTTTGAGTTGACCTTTCCGAAAAAGAATATGGCTGTATACTTTTACCACAATGCCTTGCAGGCTTAACACCGCTAAACGAGAATTAGAGAAGGCTGCAGTTGCTCAGACTCTTCCTTGTACCCTGAAGGACCGTTTTAACGTCAACATTCACTTCGTGCGTTTTTGTAATCAAGTTTAGGTTTTTCATGCACTAAAAACTGTGGGTAATGGTCGCTATGTTTTTGGGAGTGATCAATTGATGTGGTAGATCTGGACGGTTTAAGAATTATTAATTCCAGGAGAAAGTCAATAGTTTGTTTAATTTTTAAATGACTACCAGGTTTCACGCTTCATCAAGTGCAAAACAATTAGGCAATAATGATTTTTAAGGCCGATCAGAGCTAGCCTGAGACAGACCCTGCATCCTTCAAACCAAAAAATAAAATTTTAAAAAAGGAAAAAAAAACAAGTGTAACAAATGGTATGTTGTTTTCTGAGCAGTCATATCGAGTCATAGAAATAATCTCACTTCGCCAAATAATGATCAACTTTTTATTTTAAAGATAACAATTTTATGTGATATTTAATGCCAGTTGACTCTGAAGATGACTTCAACGTCTGTCACTAATATCGATGACATCAATAACCCAGACGATCGCACCATACTTTTTACACGAGGAGGGGGGGTACTCTTTAAATTGGGTTGGGAGGTATGACCATCATTTTTAGGGGTTGTTTTAAAAAGAAAAATCGGTGTTAAACCAAGAGTCTGGTATTTTTTAGAGTTTAAAAACACGAAGCTATTAGACTGCCTGCAGTCCCTTGTTTTGGTTAATGTCCGTACTGAACAAGAAGTTAAGACAAAGGTCTTTTATGGAACGTCCTATTACGTGCACACCTTTGTTTACTTGCATATTACGGGCTGGGAGGGGAATTAGCCCCAACTCGCTACCTATTTAGGGAAAAATGTCGACTTTCAATTGGTCTTTTATAGGGTAATAGTAGATGGAAAATTTTTATTTCATGGTATTTTTGGGACTTTTCCGACGGTCATCCCAACCCTTTCAACCCCGGTGCACTACCCCCCCCCCCGGATTTTTTATGTCAGTGTTCAGTTAATTGTATCCACTTATTTGTCACTATGATCACACAGGTAGTGGGCATTTCGCTTTTATCTACACTCGGCGTAAGTGTTAGCAGCCGTGGACAGCTGTTTTTTCCTTATTAGGCGTTAAACAAGGACTGTACTGTCGTGAATTGTAAAACTTTTGTCGTGAATTGTAATACCTGTCGTAAATTGTAATAAAGTTGTCATAAATTGCAACAACGTACCTGTCATGAATTGCCGAATAATTTTAGCTGTCGTGAATTGTAACAGCTCGTTTGTCGTGAATTGTAATAACACTCTAATGCTTGTTTTTCCCATTTTTTTCAGTTAAATATACAATTTATTTAGCTTTCTTTATTTTTTGTAAATGATATAAAATGACAACCCCAGCATCATTTAAGGACAATTTTTTTGGAACAACTGAGCAACAGTGAAGCCTTTATTTTTAAATCCCTTTCAAAAGTAACTTCTAGAACTAAACCGTGATTCATTCTTTGTTTAACATTAACTAGGGGAAAAAGAGCATTTTTACGTGCTCCTAATTCAAATGTGGCAACATACAGCGCTGGATATATGGAAGTTCGTCAAATACCGCTATAAAAGACAAACTGACAGTTTTCAATAACTTATACGAGAGGAACTTTTTGCAACAGTTTTACAGTGAAACGAGCAATTACTTGACTAAGTAATGTGTAACCATGATGAATCGTACCCGAAAAAAGGACGCGGTATCGACATTCATTTAATAGGACTGGACTTGACTAGCTTGTGACTACAAAAAAAAAGCGCAATCGCCAGCAGAAAACGCAGTTAACTGGCCGGCTTTAGTAAAAACTATGAAAGAAACGTTTTTTGCCTAACGTATAAATATTTGAAAAATTGCAATCCGAAAAGTTTGAAACAAATCAAGTCCGTATATTTTGGATTTTTCCAAAATGGCAAATAATAGAGGTCGTCTAATTTGTTTTAAGAGTACTTAGATTAAAGAGAATCTGCCAACAACGTGAAGTTTTTCGCGTTTTCCGGATTTTTTGTTGGCAAACTATTAGTTAGTTTTAGTCTTTAAGCTTGTGTACACCATAATCAAGCCTGGACTACCAGTCGGGTAGTACACAAGGGGAAGCCACGCTTTCAAACTTTTAACACACTGCTGGAACCGAGTAGATACGTGAACCTGATTCCATTTCTGATAGACACTACACAGTGATGTGGCCAGGTGCATTTCCTGCCCCCCTCCCAATCCCCCTCTCCCCAAGATACTTTGGGTAAGGCTATAAACCCTTATTTAATTTTTGAGAATCAAACTAACGTTGTTTGAGACACCTATCTTTTGCACAGATTGTCTGTAATAAATGATTTAATAAAATAAGTACGTAAGGCCAAATTACACAAGTTTTAACAATTCGAGACGACTCGATTTTTTACAATTTACGACAAAGAGCTGATATATACATTTCACGACAGCTAAACTTATCATTTTTTACGACATTTTTATTACATGTACAAATTGTGAAAGGTATCATAGTTCATAACAAAAGTTTTTACAATTCACGACGCGTATTACATTTCACGACAGCAGTACAAGAACCCTTGCTATAAAAGGGACAGCCCCTCCCGCATCTGACACCTTCCAAATATCCTATTTTGGACCAAGTGGCGGTTCAATTTCTCCCTGAGCGATAGAAAAAAGAAATCCATGGCCGCTAATGAACCTTAAACTTTTCTTATACACAGCAGTGATAAAAAGAAGGGCAAGTGAAGCACGTTTTGTTTGTTCTTCATTTTTGTTTCCGGGAAACTTCACACCTATAGATTTTTCTAATTAAATAAAATTGAGGAAACCAGTTTGACTTGACAAGTACTCGATATGCGGTTTCTTTGACAAATCTGTTTAGTTGTCTTCCGATGCAACACTTCCAAAACTCCCACCCTTTGATACCCTGCATCCCACTCTTTGATTTCCCGCATTTTGCTTTTGGATATCTCGCTTCCAGTCCCCCGTTTCCCCGGGTACCCCCTAACCCCTACCCCCTTGGCCCCATGCCCTAGGCCCTCCCCCCTAAACCTTCTCAGTCACTGCTCAAATATTTGTGTTTTCCTGCAGGAAACCATCAGGAAAATCTGCGTACAACGTGAAGTTTTTCGCGTTTTCCGGATTTTATGTGGGCAAACTATAAGTTTGCGCGCCACGAGTTTTCAGTTCAGAAGTAATACCGTACTATTTTTTTCCGACCGGAGCGGAAAATCGAGAAATCGGTTTGCCAAGAATAATCCGAAACTGAAACACTGTCAAACCAGGATTTTCTCGGATGTTTTTGCTATATATTATTTTGTAAAATCTTGACGTTTTCAATTCGATTTCTTGTTTGGAAAACGCGGTAATTAAATAGTCACTTCCAGATAACCGGTCGTGTTCACACCATTCTCGTCCCCAGAGCCCATCGCTTCTCTTAGCCGGCGGGGCCTTCGCACGAGAAACCTTCGACTTCTCGTGCGAAG
>JAOBAT010062206.1:33743-43752 GCA_026413305.1 Hydrozoanthus tunicans | reverse complement strand
CAATCACTTACCATTGAGAAGAACATGTTCCACCAATCACTTACCATTGAGAAGAACATGTTCCACCAATCACTTACTATTGAGGAGAACATCTTTCACCAATCACTTACCATTGAGGAGAACATGTTCCACCAATCACTTACCATTGAAAAGAACATGTTCCACCAATCGTTTACCATGTCGATTTTTATTGATAATAGGTAATGAGAACTAATTTCAACTTACCAAAGTTGAGGAAAAAATCCAAATTGGCTCTCAGACGCAGCCCCATTTGATTAAACTAAAGTGATCTTTTCCTGTTTAATATCCACTTATATTCACCAATCACTTACCTTTGAGGATAACATGTTCCAGCAATCACTTACCTTTAAGGTGAACATGTTCCAGTAATCATTTACCATTTTCATTTTGATTAAACTAAAGTGATCTTTTCCTGTTCATTATCTAGCGATTGAAGAGAACATGTTCCACCAATCAGAAGACAGCCCCTACCCACAGATCTTCTTGCGCCCGAGGGAAGCTGTTCACATTCCTTTCAGATTCCAGACGTTCAAAACAGACGACAGTGTCCCTGCTCAGGTGAGAAGTATTCCTTCCGCTCCATTTAGTTTCATTTAGTTAACTTAAACTTAACCTGCAAACAACATCTGGACTCCTTGTTAAGATGGACATCATGTCTGGGTCCCTGCAAATCTAGAGTTTTTTTCCGTTTTCCGTAACAATACGCGTTGAGACAAAGTGAACAGCGGACACTTTCTTAGTTGCAAACATACAGTCTACTCCTTTAAATTTTATTATCTCAGTGGATAGACCTTGCCAAATGAGGAGTAGCAGTGAAAAAATAGTGTCAAAATCTGTTTTAGTTCTCGAAACATTAAAATTCTAAAATGTTTTCAACTGATGATACTACTTTGTTTACTGGTTAATTTGCATTTTTTAAAATCTACTGCCAAACCATAACCTTTGGGTGAATTTAAGCCGAACTTAGGCTGGTGATGCTCCTCGAGGTAGACAGACCATCGGTCCAAGTTTGGCTCAAATTCATCCAAAGATTATAGATGAGCAGCAGATTTTTCGAATGCAAATTTGCTCGAAAACAAAGTGACGTCATCAGTCAAAAACTTTAAATGTTTAAAATACCCCAGGAACCATAAAAGGTTTGACAAGAAAGTTTCGCCGGTTTTCCTCATGTCTGTCGACTAAGGTAATAAAATTTTTCATTTCATGAGCACTTTCAGCTTTCAACTGTGACTACAGTCCACATCAGATGCATAACCTACAGATGACGTGGGTAGTTAGTCGACAAGAAGCTAGTTAGATGAGGGGAAGTCTAATTTTAAGTAAGTTTATTATTCAGAGTCGTTAAGTGTTCAAGTCGGTTTTATTTCTTCAAACTAGGTAGATTAGTTTCCATAATTCTTATGATGGACCCTTTTTTCAGACTCGTTTTTAATCTGGCCATTTCGATAAGATAGGTGCCTAATTATACAATTATTGAGAAGACTTCTCAAAAGACAATCATTTCACTAAATGAACTTTTTCAGGGAGTTTTCCTCACAAGAAAAAGTTAAAGATGTATCACGCGCCAGTAATAAATTTGTTTTGACGTTTTTTATTTCTCTTTCATCAAGTTCGAGAAATTTCACCCTGATCACCTTCAATCACGCGATTTCGGGAGGTCCGGTTATCATATGTTTATATCATATTCTTAACGACTTTAAGATGAACACTTTGTCCTACTTCTAACTCCAGGGACCAGCCCATCCGTTGACTCACACAAAAGCAGTGCAGACGTTTGAAATCAGTGAAAACAATAAGGAACATTCTCGAACAATCAAGGTTAGTGCCACTGAATGCTATTGGGTTTTAAAATAATAGAAAAATAGTATCAAAGATTGACCGTGAAAACGAGTAATAGTTTCCACAAGAGCTAATAACGACAGTAACAAACACAATTTTGCATCTAGGGCAATCCTTTTTGGGCCCGCTGGCAGTGGTGGTAGTGGTATGATAATGTGTTGGTTATATTGCTAGGAGTTTTTTTCTTCAAAGTCTTTTAAAATACTAACTAGCAATTCGTTTATTGCACAGGTCTCGTTCAATCTCAAAGACGAACGTCCTGTGGCGATCTTAAATGTAATCGTTGAGCCTCACCCCCATGCTATCGACCTCACCCAAAGATTTTATCACCCTGAACAATCCTTTCTGAAGAAAACAATCCGTTTGCCTCCTTGGCACACACTACCAGGTAGGTTAGCAAAGAGCTGTAAAAGTTTGTATCATCAGCATTTGTGCCGTGACTCTTACGGTTAGTAGTTATAACCAACCTTCGTCATCATCAGCTACAATCAAAAATCGGCATCATTCGTCATCAACCGTCATCTATTGCCAATTATAACCATCACTCGTCATCATTTATCACAATCAAACACAATCATTTATCTTTTTCAAGTATTTCATCTTAGTCATCATCATTACCATCTGTTCTCATTAACTACCATTAGCAACTATCAACTTTCATTATTTATAACTATCAATCATCCTCATTATCAGTCGCCATAATCAAGCACAATAATCTTCAAATATCTCAGCAGTTGCCATCATCGTCGCCATCTAACCTCGTCAATCAGAATTAACAATCATCAGTCGTTTATTATTTTTGTTGAGTCATTACACCTTTTGCTGTTCATTTACGCAAAATATACATTCATTAGTACTTTCATAAACTTCATTAACGCGAACGAATTTCGATAACACTATTTGCGTTGTACTAGCATTCAATAGTATCAACGGACGAAAAATTGTGCAATCGGACAGTCAAAGGTAACAAATATACTTTTAATCTCGCGAAAGAAAAATCATTAACACCAATAGAAAACCAATTTCATAGTATGAAATTCATTAGCGTGCTAGAGACATACAATAATGCAATTTGCCTAGAGACGCACAATCAATTACACCTTTATACAATCGTTGGTACGAATGGTCAATCATTGGCGGAAATGAATGTATATTTTGTGTAAATGAACAGCAAAAGGTGTATAATAAAGCACCACCATTTGCCATAGTCAATTGCCATCAGTCGTCAGCATCGATCATCAGCATCGCCATTAATCACCCTCGTTAAGCTCCTTCATGAATCTAACACCGCTCTGAACTCTGCAGGAGCTCCTGTTGTGGATAATGCACCACCTCAGCTGTTCGTTAGATGTAGTGATCCAAACGTCATTTGTGAGCCTAGGAAGTCGGTAAGAACCACACATTCTATACACAGCTGTTCGTTAGATGTAGTGATCCAAAAGTCATGTGTAAACCTAGGAAGTCGATAAACCCTCATATTCTATACACAGGTGCAGTTTGGGTAGTTTCAGATGCAAATATGCAGGTAATTCCCTGGGTTGAGTTTAAAATTTCACAACTACACTTTTCAAAACATCCAGTTGCTGGGTCCTAATTTTTTCATAGGTAAACGGCAGAACATTAATGGCATCAGGAGATGGGCTTTTTATATTTAACGTCAGTACATCAGCATTTCACATTTAATATTCGTTTATTGCTTGCAAAAGGCTTTTCAAAAATTGTTCTAAAAAGTTGTCGCTATGACTACGACATTTTAGGAACCAATCAACGAGGACGGGAACGCCGACGACGACGGCAGAAAACAATAGTGAATGCAATAGCTGCACGTTGGAATGCACCGTTCTGTCCACCTGCAGTACGTTGTCTTCCCATATACAACGTGAAAATCTCGGTTTTGGCGTTCTGACGAGTACGAGGACGACCATCAAAAAAGTTTTATCAATATTTTTTTGTTTCTATGAAAAACTTATTAAAATCTTTTCCTGCTCACAAAACGTAACGAAAGAGAAGGTAAAACCAAGTTCTAGTCCATAAGCTCCTTGTTTTGTCGGTGAAGGACCGACAAAGTTGGATCTTATTGGAACCTCCATCTAAGTTTCTTGGAGACTCCCCATTCTGCTTTCTCTGGGGCTAGAGCAAGGTTGGGGTAAAGAGGCTAGGTGATTTGTTACCCAAAAACCGGGACTGATCCCAGTGTCCGGGGTTTTATCTAATCCAACAGGAAACTGGAGGCGAGCCAACTGAAGTGTTTATCAAGGTGGCATGTGGACCCTCACCAACAATAAAAAGATTTTTCCTTCTTTTGTTCTTGTAAGTTTTACTTCAAGATACCATTTGTTTGACGGTGAAATTGTCTAGTTTTTTGTGTGGTCTATTAGTACAAGATCTCAGTGTCGAGAATTATTTTTTTCTTAGAATTCATCAGTGGTTTTTGTTAGCTGGACATTTAGGTTAGACGTACCCCTTTCTGTGGCTGGAGTTGCTTTCAAAGAAGCCTCAAGAAATGCAATTTGTTTCTTGAAACACATCCTCAGAACACAAACGTAGTCAAGCAGGTAGCGTGAGCTCAAACGCTACAATCAGAACGAGATGCCTTTTTAATGGGTACGGACCCAAGCTATAAAGGTTTACAAGAGTTAAACGATATAGCGCAGTATCTAAATAGTCTTTAACGTTGGTATTTTGTTTCTCACCAGAGATGCGTTTATGGCATCACCTTGCCAAGTCTGGCAGTTTTACGTCCACTCCTTGCAAAGGTAGCAGTAACCTTTAAACATTTAAATGTTAGCGTTCCATTGAAACCAAGCAAAGTACATTAGCTAAAGACTTCATAATATATAAATAAGACAAAACTAGAATTTCAGAAATTATCCAAAAATTAAAGCTGAGCTCACTTCATATTCGTCAAAGATATTCAAAGCAAAAATTCTCTCAGAGGAATTAGAACATCATAAATGAGGTTTCGCTTGCAGTTTGCGTTTCTGAACAACTTCCTAGAATTTGCTTTTAATATTACCCGTGTTATGAAACATACGGCTTGATGAAAAATAACTTAACCCTTTCGTGCAGACTTAGGTAAGTTAAACATATTCAGTTTTTAAAATTTAATACAAACGTTCTGTAAGGTTAATCAATTCCTAGAAAACACGTTGTAAAGGCAGAAATCCATATTTTGGGGCGAGTTAGTCGAAAGGTAAAATTTATGTTTATCTCAAATGATTCGTTTCGAAGCCCTTCCATGACCGTTCCAGTATATTTAAACATTAACAGCCAGTCAATGTTCAGGCCTGGATGTATTCAACGTTGTTAAGTGTCCTAAAAAGGTACTGGAAAGGTGCATGAAGCTCGTCACCAGTTTGTTTGTCACTCAGATATTTTTTGAGCGATTTTCTGTATAACGTGTTTCAGGGTGGACATAAGCGCTGTTGAAGGGCAGAGCAGTCGTCTCTCTGTCATTTTACGTGGTACCCAGTCTTCCCGTCTTGTTAAATGCTACTCGTCGCATCCAGAGGAACTGATGGTGAGTCTAAGGACATGACAGACTGTCGTGACAAGACAAACTGACATTACATAACACTATCGTGACATGGTTTTGTCAGGCCCCCTATTCTACGACGACAAATTAGATCATAGAATCGAAGTTCTCCACTCAAGATTTCCGCCTCTAAGGGTAAGACACAGGAGTATTTTTTGTTACATATTAGTAAAATCTTACCTTTTATCTATTTCCTCTCCTCTCCCTCCCTCTCACTGATAGGTTTGTTACAACAACAAGAATCTTTTTGTTTTGGAATGAATACTAAATATCAAAAGGCTTGCCGTGCTAGTGCCTGATAGAGAATCCACGTGCATCGGGAAGGACTACGTGAAAAAGAGTAACAATAGAAAGTCTTTCCTTCCAATCATGTCACAGCTGCTCATCCAGTTGATTTAAAGGCTTTAGCACATGTCAGTAGGTCTACATTTGCTTGACATGTCCAGCACTCAGCGAGGAACCAAAGATGCCTCTTTGATTACTGCAAGTGAAGAATCCGCGAGAAATGAACGGACTGTGTGAAAAAGAGTAATAAAGAAAACCATTTTATCCAATCAAACCACTGCTCACCCAGTTGATTTAAAGTCGACATTCCATATCAGTAGGTCTGAATTTCCTCCCTTCCCTCTCTTTTTTCGGTAAGTATTGTATGGCTTGCTAAATGTTTTAAAAAATTGCAAGTGGAGAGTCCATGAGCATCGGAATGGACGTGTGGAAAAAGTGTATCCAGGGAAAATAATTTCATCCTAACGTATCACTGCTCATCCAGTTTATTAATAGGTTTGGATTTCCTTGACGTGTATAACATCCAGAGGATGCCTTTGATTATTGCTATTGATGAACTTCTGCACGGGATCTCAGCCCCGGTTGTTTTTTTTTTTTGTTCCACATGCAGGTGTCCCCGTCAGACCCGTTTATGTTGATGGCAAACGCGGTTCACGAGTTGCACCTAACTCTCAACCCCTTATCATCAGGAGCCTTGAGATATATGTACGTCAACGTTGTTGGTATCCTTCTAGTGACGTCACTTCGTCATGACGCAGTTGGACGTAGGATTTTTTCCTCCCAAAATGCTTCATTTTTAGGCCTTCACTTTTTTATGCAAGAATTTCACTCTTCTTCCTTTACTGAACTGTGTTTGCATCTATCTTTACTTAATTACGACTACGTCTAACTAGCATTTCTTGTTTAGAATGATGTGCTGCCGTATATAGCACAAGGAGTTTTAGTTTTCTTGTCGTTTACTTTCATTTATTTTTTGTTGGTTAAGGTAACTCATTAAGGGGTCGTGCATTTTTCTCATCATTTTTACGAGTGTACAAAAAGTATGCTTTTTCCTAACCCTTTCCTTCCTCCTAAGAAGCGTACGCAGTAAAATGACGCTGTTTCTTGTATGTTTTCCGATGGCAATAAGGTAGGTAAAATCTTCCTCTGCTATCAAGGTTTGACGCTGACAAAGAAAGGAATAGATACAAACGATTTTACGTTTCTGCCAACTAAGACTAATCATGAGTTCAAGGAACGAAAAAGGTACCGTAGTTGGAGCAGAAACCAAATTTCGTGTTCAGTTGTTAGCTTAAACTTTGTTTTTGTTTAAATGTTATCGGCATTCTTGAAATTTGAGAAAAGCGTACATAGGCCTTGGATTCCCCTCCCCCCTCCTCTAGCGTACGTTTTGTACGCTTGTGAAAAGGATGAGAAAAAAAGCACGTCCCCTAAAGAAAGCTAGAAGAGAACATTTGTACTATCGATATTGATGTCATTGTTTTTATCAAAGTTTAGTTTTTGTGCCTTAACCGAATGTCTAGACTCGGAGTTTCACCAGTTAGTGCGCACGTGGCTGGTGTGTGCCACGTGTCAACAGCCCGCCATATCCAAAGCCTTTGAGATCCAGCTACAAGTTGGAGGAGGAAAAGGAAGTAACAAAGTATGTAAACATAATGTAACCATATAAAATACAGTCTTTCTTCCCTTCCAAAGTTCTCAACAGAGCAGAGTAACCACAGCAGAGGCTCTGCTTTGGAAATGTCTTCAAAATGTTTGCTTTGACTGCTCTTCCCTTGGTACCGACTTTATTCCTATTAATACTGGAGTCATTGTCGATAGGGTTTAACTGTAGAATTATCAGTTCGCTTTTGGCGTTGTGCGATTTAAGGAAGACCCTGTTTCAGTTTGTTTCTTGAGAAAGTTTCAATAAAGCATTGTTATTTTCTGCCTGTTTTATACTTTGGAAGAAAAGAGCAGAGCAGTGCAGGAGTAAGAGTAGAGCAGGGGAGTCAGGATGGCCGAGGGAAGTCAGGATGGCCGAGTGGTTAGCGCTCGTGCCTGCCACCTCTGTGGACCCGGGATCGAATCCTGGGTTTGCATGTGGGCTAATTTTTGTCGATCTTCTTCTGACTCCGATTTTTGCAACTAAATCGACTGTCACGCCAAGATCTGTGCCGTCGAGCGATTACACAAAAGCCACTGTCTTGGGAGAATGGGCAACCACTCCCAGCGTAACGACGATAAATAAAGTTAGTTTTAGAGCAGCGCTACCACTCTGTGGGGAGAATTCTGCTTTTGGGAAAGTACCTCGGTTTGAGATCGCTAGCTTTCCTCGCGCAACATATAGTTTGAAGATAACCAAGTTGTAGATAAAAAAGAAGAAAAATTACACGAGTCTGTTGGGTCTCTGTGAAGGAAGCCAGGTTAGCCGGTCCTCTTCGAATGCTGGTGTGTTTAGGAATGGTGGACATTGCTAACTGATTTTTGCAATCTAACATTAGCAGATGTAATCCTAGAAACAATGGTTCTACAGGGAGGGCTTTCATTTCGATGTTTAATATAGGAAAAAAACCCCGCCGTAATCACATGTTGTTGTTCTTCGCAACCTACGTCAGCAGCCGTACAGTGAGCGTAGCAGCGTGATGCATTTTGGTCAGCGATCAATTTGCCGAGTCTTTTGACACCTGTCCAAATAATCTTAAAGCTCTTATATTTCTGCTTTTTGTTATTGCACAATTGTGAACCAGTCATTAAGTATGTGTAATTCTTTCTGTTTCGTTTTTGTTGAGCAATAAACCTCATCCAACTTTATGTTGGACACAAAAAATGTTCTTTGAAAACGCCTGTTGAACAGTGTGGTAAGTTGGTGTACTTTTCTGTTGCCTACTTTGTTAAAAGTTTAGTAACATCTTACACTGGTTTTTTCTGTAACTCGACAGCGAGTTTCGTTCAAGAACCCTTACCCGACGCGGAAGATGTTTCGACTCAAATCCAATCGGCCTGACCTTTTGCAGTTCAAAGAGAACGCGTTCGAGGTAGGCAGTTGATCCATCGGCTCTCGAATCTCTTTATATGCTGTTTTCGTTAGTTATAATTTTAGAAGTAGCATTGCCCCTTTATTTCCCAAAGCTCGATGTTTACAAATTTCAAAGCAGTTTGAGGAAATAGTCTTGCCCTTTTATGTAATCAAAAAGGTGGCGGTCTCAGAGAAGACTTTTGGGGATAGAGAAAACAAATTGCCTATTAGTTCACACTTTGTTAAAGAAAAGTGGAACTCTCCGAAAAGCTTAGTTTAGTATGTGTGCGACTTACAGATTTTAGGATGTTTTCTATAAAAAAAACTTGCAATAAGACTTTTTGGGTCCACAGTTTTCTGTGTTCAAAAATAGTTTTAAGTTCGGATGCATAAAAACGCCAAATAAGTCAAAATATCAAAAATGGTATACAACGTTAAAAGGTAGTTTAAAACAAACGTTTTCGACTTATAAAGTGATCTTCAGGTAAAGTTTTATAGTTTTAAGCTATAGTTTTAAGTTCCTTTTCGACGTTTAGTGGACATGTCATATGTTTAAACAGTTATCAAGACAGAAAAAAAAACCCTTACAGTTTTAAAACATTTGCGATTTTACCGCTGATGAAGTTGCTGTAAAAAAACTATCGCAAACAATCATAATCAAGTAACCGCTTACTGTTTGAATTGTGTGCGACAAATAACAAGTGTATCGTTCAAACCAATATTAGGTGTTAACACAAAAAGTGTATTTTTTCGTTCTAGCAATTTGTAGACACTTTAGGTCATGTGTTGCAACATAGATCAAATCACGTTATGTCATGTCACGTTACGTTATAATACGTTATGTCAAGTTATGTTGTTATGCTATATTATGTTTTGTTGTTATTTTACGTTTTATTGCTATTTTACGTGATATTATTATTTTACGTTATGTTATGTAATATTATGTGTTGTTACTTAACGTTATGTTATATTGTTCAATCTTGCTATGTTGTTAGTTTACTTTATGTTGTTATTTTATGTTATGTTATATTGTGTTAAGTTGTTATTTTACGTTTTGTTATGTTGTTATGTTATTATTTTACAGTGTATTATGTTATGTTGTTATTTTCGTTATGTTATGTTATTATGTTATTATTTTACAATATACTATATTATGTTGTTATTTTACGTTTTGTTATGTTGTTATTTTACGTTATGTTATGTTGTTATGTTATTATTTTACAGTGTATTATGTTATGTTGTTATTTTACGTTTTGTTATGTTGTTATTTTCGTTATGTTATGTTATTATGTTATTATTTTACAATATACTATATTATGTTGTTATTTTAC
>JAOBAT010062206.1:0-33643 GCA_026413305.1 Hydrozoanthus tunicans | reverse complement strand
GTTTTGTTATGTTGTTATTTTACGTTATGTTATGTTGTTATGTTATTATTTTACAATGTATTATGTTATGTTGTTATTTTACGTTTTGTTATGTTTTTATTTTACGATATGTTATATTATTTTACAATATATTACGTTATGATTATTTTACGTTATGTTATGTTGTTATCTTTATTGTGTTATGTTGTGTTTACGATTATGTTATATGTTGGTTGTGCCCACAGGTTGGACCAGGAGAGTCTCATAATATCGGTTTGAGGTTCAACCCTCAGCAGTCGCACTTTGTAGCTCAGATTTTGATCTTTATCAACGATGATGAAGACAAGAACGAGGAAACGTTCTGTGTGAACGCCGAATACAGATAACCCTCACTAGAGGTATTGTAAAGGATAATTTGTTTTGGTCTTATTTATAGACTCAGTACTGTTTTTCTTTGAGAAGGAGTAAGTGTAAATACGTCTCATTTCTTTATATTGCATTTGTGTAGACATCATCACACGCACTGATGTCTTAAGGGAGGAAGTATCATTTTCCCTTCTCTACAAAACGTTCCTCAGCGAAACCATAATGCGAAACTAGTCTTATTTGAAGAAAACGTGACCCAATTTTGAGGCTCGGAATAAAAAGTGCCTCCCCCCACCCCACCTCGCCTTCATGCTCATAAAAAATAATATCTCCCTAAAAATTCAAAAGCGTTTACTTGGCATCTCTCTTAGTTTGGAGAGTTATGAGTAATAAGCTGCTTTCCAGTTAAGTTCTGTTACATGTCGTCAACCAAGTTGAGCCATACGCGGGCGTTAGGATAATATCAGTATATAGTTAATGATTGATAGTGTAGCAGCTGGTATTATGAAGACTAGTGACCGTTATTTTCACGGAATTGTGTCCGCATTGTCCTTTACTATTCTTGACAAATGCTATAGCTAAGTAGCTACCGTTCTTTTCATCTAATTGGCATTAAATGCTAGTTACTAACCGTTCGATGGGGTTGGCGAAGCCGCAAACGTATTTACTTTGAGACCTCTACTAGCGTCTGTGAGCCATAAACAAAAAAAATACCACTTAATATTGCAAAATTCTTTCTCAAATCTAAGAGGCCTATCACGCCGGTGTTTATCTCCGACTTCAGCGCAGCAAGCCAGGCAGAACACTAATCCATAGCAGGTTAGCCACTGGCAGAAGCTGGTACTAATTTATACAGCTGGGTCGACTGGAACAAGTCGGATTAATGCTCAAGGGCTCTAACTCGTCACCTTAGTAGTAGTTTTTCTGTTTGTCGATCGAGGGTACAGTTAATAAAACAACAGAACATATTCCTCGTTGATACCAAAAACTCATCTACAGTAGAAACTTCTTCCCTTGGTCGTTGATATCAAAATATCAAAAGCTCTTTCTCCCAGCTCAACTTACACGCGTTAGTCGACAGTAGAACTTTCTACCCTCACTCATTATTATCAGACCTTACGTTGTTATGACGGCGGGAATCATAGTTATACGAAGGCTACATCTTTCAACACATTGAACTGACTGACCAGCTGTACACCCTTCCATCAAAACATTCTGAGGATTGAGGTTACATCTTACAACTCGTTTACTTTCATGAGGAAACCAATTATCTTTTTCAGTTTAGGAAGAGTAACACAGTGAAAATAACAAACATGTGAGCCATAGAAAACAGAAAAGCGAAGTGAAGCCATTGTCCTTGCTGTCTCCATCCTCGTGGACAATGGGTGAGCTAGAGATGCTGAGTAACCAGGCATAACTGAGTAACCAGGCAGGCTGAGTAACCTAAGGAGAATAATTGGGACGAGGCTCCACTGAAAAAGCCTTAATAATACCATGATTAGCTCCCGCTGTAATTGGCTCATTCCCAATAACTTGTATTGTGATTGGCTCATTCCCAATGAATCGTACTGTGATTGGCTCATTCCCAAGAACTCGTACTGTAATTGGCTCATTCCCAATAACTCGTACTGTGACTGGCTCATTCCCAATAACTCGTATTGTAATTGGCTCATTCCCAATAACTCGTACTGTGATTGGCTCATTCCCAAGAACTCGTACTGTAATTGGCTCATTCCCAATAACTCGTACTGTGACTGCCTCATTCCCAATAACTCGTACTGCGATTGGCTCTTACGTCTTTCCTATTATTACATTACCTTGCAATGGAGAATTTATTCCTCTTCACCAGATTCATTAACGTACACGCATCGACTCTTTAATCTGCCACATTTTCGTTCTCTTCGCTTCGGCTGGCTGGTTGGAGATCTAACAGGTCGTAGACAGTATGATTCTTTGTTGAGTAAAGTTATAGCTCGGCCCGCCAGTTCAACAAATTCTCTGCTTTAATAGGCCCTAAATTGCACTTAAAGGCCCATTTTCACTACGCCGAATTTTTTGGTGCGGCACAGAGAAAAATGGTACGGGTGCCAAATAAAAGAAGTACGGCTTGGCGTGGTGTTGTTCTCTTCATAGGCTTTGTGTTTCAATTTCTTACATTAGGTTTTTACTTCCCCTAAAACACTTTCTTTCCCGGCCTCTGTTTGATCACCCTGAGCTTTTGATTCTTTACTTCATTAGATCTGGGTTTTTCATCATCTCTTTTCTTCGTTTTCGTCCGTGCTGATGTTTGTGATAACCGTACCAATTTTATCCTTGAACCGATTATCACTCGACATTAGTCTGGCACGAATGGGTCAAAGTCATTTACACAATAAAATCTATCCGTGCCAAACCGGCAATTTTTTTTTCGGTACGCGTACTTTTTTCATCCGAGCAGTGCCAAAACTTTTCTACAGTGTCTTTATTACTACAACTACCAGAATCCTTTTCAGTTTTCTTTTGTTATTCAGATGCACAAAATCCTCTGCAAACAATGCTCTTTTCAAACAACAGGTTTAGTATTTTGAACAAAATACCAAAAGAGAAGCCGTTAGTTGAAGCAAAATACGCAATACTGCCAATAAGCCAACAGTTCAAATGGCATAATAGGACAAGCTAAGATTTCATGTAATAAGCGCTAAGATTTAAGATCATCGCTGACTCCAGGTATTTATGTTGTCGGTTTTGATTCCGTGATTTAGATATTGACACATTCCCATTGTTTTTATTCTTCAATCAATCATTCACGGAAAAACGGAAGCACTTATGACCCACAATTTACCGTCTGGCTCGTTCAACGGTGTTAGGAAGTTGCTTTCAGTTTGTCTTCTAAGGAGGAAGTTATGTCGCTATCCAGGCCTGATACTAATTCTTATTTGTTTACTTGCTATTAACTGAAATTCGTATTCGTTTTTATTACCGTGCAGTTTACCAAGTCACTGGCTTGAGCTATGCACTTTGTGTGTTTTAGTTAGTTGTAAACTGCGGTTGAGGCAAAACTAACAGTAGCAAGTTGTTTGTCATGCTTGAAGACTGCTACTAATTAAGTCCGTTAAGCCTTGTCTAGCTTACGCGTGTAAAACAGTCGAGTTTACCCAACAGGTTAAATTTATTTTAAAAAGTTGATAATTGAAACTCACGTTTCGAGCGTTGGCCCTTCATAACGGAGCAAATATTTATACAAATTTTACAGCGCCTTACACTTTCAACTATCACATTTTTAGTCGCTGTTATAACTCCTGTATACTTGATCGCCGCCGCGTTTAACAGTTGCTTTAGACTTATAAGAACCAGTAAATTTGACCAAGGCTTATTGTTCTTAATTTTTCCGCGATTTGAGCCTCAAGTTGTTTTAAATCGAACAAAAACTAAGCGTAAGGTGTTGCAATAGACGTACATTGTAAGGAACTGACTTCAGGGCCAGTGCGACGGTATATTTTAAGGCAGTGACAATGATTGAAAGAGAAAAACTGTCGATCTTTTGCTATTCGTTTTAAAGATCGAAACTAAAGAAATAGCTATTTCGCCCCAGCCTCAGCTTGTTCTTAACCTGTTCCTAAATTTAGGCCAATCTGAGCCTCGTTGTTGTTATAAAGTTGTTCTTACAAAAAAGCGTGTAATTCTCATTTAGCGGTATTTACATTAATTAAGAACAAAAATGAACATGAGTAAAAACTTGTAATTGCCGTATACACGAGACACGTGTTGTATTCACGTTTGGTTTCTCGTCTTGCGGAAGTTCAATTTCACCTGCAGTGCTGCTTAACAGGAAAAGAACCTGGTTTCTGGCAGACTGTCTGCACTTGAAAACAAGTTTATATTTGGCCTTAGTTTCCAATGGAAGTCTTATGGGAGATCAAGGTGAAGGTTGAGTAAGCTATTTGTATGTCAATAGTACTTTGCTGGCAGACGTTAAATTCGCGCCGTCTGGAGAAGTTAGGCGCCAAAATGCTGGGAACGCGCCAGTCGGTCTTAGCTCAATTACAACAAACTGAGCCAGAAATTTAACTCATACGGAAGTTCTTATGTGAAAACAATTAAAGTGTCATGAATCCTGGTCTGTTAGGAAGCTTTTTGAAAAAGAAGGAAAATGTCGCTTATTTCTTTAAAATTAATCTTTCAGTTTTGGTTGTTGAGGTATTTTAAAAGGTTTTTCAGATATACACATTACCAAAACTGTGACGTCATAGTCGGTAATCCAGCGGGATAAATTATAAAACAACAATTATTTCTTGAAATACCAGATCAATGAACCAGAAACTTTGCACACGATTATTAGACAATAACGCAAACACATGCATTAGAGATAGCCGTTGTTTCGTAATTCATCCCTTTAGGTTCCCAACTTTTACGTCATAACTTTGGTAATTTGCATATTTGAAAAACCTCAATATCTCAGCAACCAAAAAAGTTATTTTAACGAAATAAACAATACTTTTCTTCCTTTTCAAAAACCTGTCTAAAAGACTAAGTTCTATGATTCCGATATCTCGATCAATATATATATAACACTGGACGTTGTGTTATGTGCTTTTTGATATAAGTTTAGGATCTCGAACTTGCGGAGTTAATTTGATATAAAGCTTCAAGTTTCAAGTGAATTGAATTATGCTTTAAGGCCCTGTTTACATGATGTAGGACTAGATCTACTAGTATAAGGTTAGCCCTACCAACACCGTTGAAAAGAAACGTCAGTTTACATGGAGAGAGCTGGCCCTATGAGGCTGAGTGAAGTAGTAGCTCGGTTGCTGAGCAAAATGGCGGATAAAAAACACACTTTAGTATACACTAGCTCGGCTACGCGCGATTTGATTGGTTAAAAAATAGTAGCTATGAGACAATATTTACCTCCGAAATAGTAGATAATGACACCCAAACAAAATGGCGGACAGAAGTAGTCGTTTCGCGTCCGTTTGGGACCACGATACTGAAAAAGTTTGCTCTGAAAACACGGGAAGTTTGAAACAGCCTAAAGAATTTCACTTTTTTACGCCATTTACGACATTTCGTAGTTGACAAACTGTCAATACACGTTTGTTACATATGTTAGGCTGCTCACGCGGGAGTCTCGCCTCGCTAAGTGATTCAAGTAGTAAAAGTTTTTTTTTACGAAAATCCTTCGTTTTCTTGAAAGGAACAATTGCCTTGCTGGTATATACTAAAACACTTATTCTATTTCAATTTCGTTGGATAGTGGCTTAATGAGTATCTATCTCACACCTTCGGCGCTCAGTAAATATTCTGCCACTATCCACCTCAATTGAAATGGAATAAGTGTTAAATACAGCGAGCAACTTAACTTTTTCGTCTCTGTTGACATTTCTTAATGCATTGCGGTGTTAGGGCAGCTTATACTGCGGCGTGTTCGCAAACAACAGCAAGTAACTATAAAAGGAGCCGTTCTTTTCAAAGAAAAGTACCAGAAACTCGCTGAAAGTCAGCCCTTGTAGTCCCCAGCGCGAGCGTTTGTCATGTACTAAACAAACAAAAGGTTGCCCCTATTATCCATGCTACTACTAGAGCCAGCTAGTACTAGGGTTGCAAAGGTGCACGTAAACGGAACAGCAAAACAAATAGGCAATGGGCACCTTACTAGTATGACTTGCTCTTACAGTAGGGCTTCCTTACTCCATGTAAACAGAGCCTTAGAATACACGATTTTTTTATAAGAACCAGGAAAATCGGTCGAGGCTCATTGTTCATTTTTGGCAATTTGAGCCTAAAAATGTTTTTTGAATAATCTTAAATTGTTCTTATTTTTATGCCAAAAGTGTTGCCTTGTTTATGACTGTACTGGAAAACGAATTTGGTTAATTTATCCCTGCGAATTTATCGTGGATTCGCCGACATTTTCCCCGAGACGATTTCCAGTGATTATAAACTGCGAAGCATTTCTTGTTTATTCTTTAATGTTCAGATCGAAGTTCAGTAAAATTTTCAAAAAAAAAAAATTGCTATCGAGCCCGAGCCTCAGCTCGTTCTTAACTTGTTCTTAAAGTTTGGCCAATCTGAGCCTCGTTGTTCTTTTAAAATTGTTCTTATAAAAAAGCGTGTAATTGTTCCTTTTCTTGCTCTCTGTGAAATGTTCGACCTTTATACTGTTAACCAAACCTTCCGTTTCCGTCTCAAAGATTTTCAAAACCAAACTTTATTTTTGAAAACAGGGGCAACTTCACAAAATGCAATTGCGTGGAAATTCAGGTTATCATATTAAACAAGTATTGCTAAGGCAGTATTGGACGGAGCAAACAAAAAAGCGACCTGAGTGGAACCAAGTCAGTTTGTTTTAGAATTTTTATCTTCATACTTGTAGGCACGACAAGAACAGCGTTTCTTCTGTTCAGTTGTTCATACCAGCTTTTTTTCTTCATTCAGGAGTAAATTCGACTTGCTTTTAAAAATCTTTAGTATATTCCTAGAAAGGCAAATATTCCAGTCCAAGTATATACATGTTGTGTGGCAAAAAAAAAGCTCAAGCTGTGGTTTCACATGTGGGTTTCTCGATTCAACAACGTCATTCAAGTAATTTGTGAAAAGTGGTGCAGCAGTATAGCATTTACATTGGAGCGACGTTGCAGTGGCCGAACGGATAGCGCGTACGACTCGTAATCCTAGGGTCGCAAGTTCGAGCCCCGGTCAGACCATTGTGTTGTGTCCTTGATCAAGACACTTTACCTGACTTTGTTCCAGAAAACTAACTCAGCTGTATAAATGAGTACCAGTTCTGCTTGGCGCTAACCTGCACAGACTAGTCATGCCCGCCGGAACAAAATTGATATTGGGAAGCATAGAAGCGCAGTCAGTCTTGAATTCAAAATTATTCTAACAAAGAAACTATGAGTATGAATGACGAAAAATTATTGCCCCCCTTCCCCTCCCGTGCATGAATTAGTGTCCTGTCCTGGGGGAGTCAAAGACTCTGCCGCTTATAACCCTACAGTGGAACGGGGATAAGCGCCGGCCTAATGGGCTGCTTGGCTTTAGAAAGGATTGAACTTCTTCTTTCAGGGGGAGAATACAGGGGGGGGGGGATTTTCACCCCCCCATTTTTACACTGCCGAAAAAAATAAAACAAAAAAATACGGTTGAAGGGCACCCAACACTCACGTTTGAAGTGGCATTTGCGCTGAAATCGACGCGAATATCCACCCTCCCCACCCCCTTTTTTTAAAATCCTGTATCCGCCACTGCTCTTTATATGTAGGATTGCACGAGTTGAAGTACATTATGATTTTACAAACTTGATTTCGGACGGGGATATACAAGATTATTTTAATGTTTTGCATACATAGAGGATAATACATGGCCGCGCGGAGATACGAATTTTATCTTCTTGTGTTGAAAATATGGAACTCGTGCGTCCTGATTGGCTGTTTTTGATATCACCACATGTGATTGATATGGGTGGCTGATACGCTCTGTATTTCACCCATCTACTATGTAAATATCGAGCTAATTATGTGATAATACAGTTTTATTGTATATGAAGTAACGAAAATGCATTAACCTTCTTGAAACTGTCCCATCTTAATTTATTTCTTGCAGATAAAGAAAAACGAGAGTACCTTAAATCGTACTACCCTGTCTGGCCGAACTTGAGAAATGAAAAAGTGTCAAAAAAGTGTAAATACAAAGATATATTTGAAGATTTGTAAGTTGTTCTAGCAATAAAGATGAAAAGTGAAACTTTTTGGCTGTGAACTCTGCTTTCTTACTTATTTTATTTTATTGTATGGCCTGACAGAATCATCAGTCTGATTGGCTCGGTTGAGAGGGCAGCCGGATTATCTTTTAACGACCGCGGGTATTACAAACTAGTTTTCTTTTTACCTCCCTATTATATTTCGCTTTCCAACTAAATTTGAAAAATATATATATTTTTTTTAAAATAACTGACTAACCTCATTCGCTCGGTCTCATCTAGGAAATCCTGTGGTGTGAACATGTGTGTCAAGCCCTCGGTCAGAGATTTCCTAGTAAAGACCTCGCTATCGGTCGTGCATTTTTTTTTTCATCATTTTCACGAGGAGCGCACAAAACATACACTCGGGGAGGTTTTTTTTGTTTTTATGACATTTTGACTCAAGGAGTCACGGGAGAACAGACAATAGGACTCGAGGTCCCCTTCGAGGTCTGCCACCCGGGACCTACGGTTTAACGTCCTTATCCGAGAAGAGTATGTTACACAACAACAATACCAAAAAGTACTGGTTTCCATGTTTGCCGTGTGCGAGCCTTTTCAGATATTTATGTAATTTACATTCAATGATATGTTCGTGGTTTGGTAATCTTAGTTTGTTTTCTCTGTCTCTTAAACTTTATAAACTTGGTCGTAGGAAACAAATAAATCTACGTTGTTTCTTTTGCCAGGTTGAAAAATTAAGCGTAAGGGTTTTGGTGATGCATTTTCCTTTTGGCTTTGATTCCATTTGGTCCTTTTGAGGTAGTGCTGGCGTAAACCCAAAGTACAACGCTCCTCAGATCCGGCCCGTAGAGTTGAACCTACCCGGAGTCAAATTTCTTCATTTTGATAGCTCCTAGGGTCTTCGTGACAGCTTTTTACTACCAGTAAGAGAAATAACTCGGGAAAATTGACATCTGAAGGGCCTTTCTACTTCTTCTAGGAACGCCGGAGCCGCAATACTGAGCTATTTCACGCCAGGTAAATTCCCTAACTCGTCTGCGAGGGGCATATCAAGTTTCGGAAAAGTAACAGAAACGAAAGCCAGAACCTACAGGAAAACCTTTTCTATGTACAGTATTTATTTTATTCAGTCGATGCATATGAAAATAACACAAACAAATTTGTGAAAGTTCAGTGTCTTTACTAGGGTTCGAGACATCAGCAACTTTGTAATATTCAATCTCGGTTTTTTTTTTCTCAGTCTTGAACTTTGAAGCTTGTGGCACAGACTTCGTTGGTATTTTTTTTTTTGATAGGCTAGACAAGAGTTTCCCCTCAGTAAGGCACAAACGAGTTGATATTGTCTGTAGAGTGAAAAAACTCTCTTCAAGACAAACTATCATACATGAATAATTATTTACAGTGGAAGTCTGCTAATTTAAAGTAAACAGGCAACCATGATTTATGAGTTGTATTTTTCTTTTTCAAACGAGTACAATATTTTTAAAATGAATAAATATATTTCGTAGCGTTTGATACCTCTTCAATGTTTATTTAATTTCAGTCAGACAACCGTTCAACACAGACAGGTTTTATAAATATAGATTCTAATCGGAAGTTCGTTTTAAAGGAAGACAGGATTTTTTTTACTTTTCCGACCAAATGGACCTATAGTTTGATTTATATAGATACAAAGTGCTTCCGGCCTTAATAGCGTCCTGTGGGACCTCTCTAGACACGCGGTCGCAAACATTCTTAAAAGACTAATAGCAAATGTCGTTATTTCATGATTTCAAAGACCCTTTGTTCATAATAGAGTAAGTTAATTTGTTTAGATTCACAGACCACAGATAACGCGTTAACTGATTGTGAAAAGCAATTCTTTTGATGTTTTCTGAAAACGATATCAAACATGTACAATTTGCTTGCGTGATGCGTGACTCATATATAGCCCTGAAATCCCGATCGAGTGCACTAGCGGCGAGGCACTGCTTTTGCACCTTTGACGTCACATGGGTGCGTGCTACACGTGCGTGCATTCTAAGAACCAATCCGAAATTGACCAATCAAATTGCACGAGATGAAAGCTTTATTGTTTTAAGCGGCAGCTGTTCGACCAATCAAATTCGCCGACTCGACAATTTTCCCGCCTGGAGTTATTTTCATTCAAAGCTGTCAAACGAAGCGCAGGTTTCACTTTCTTCTTGGTGCTTCATTTGAATTGGTAGTTATTTCTTGGCACATTTTTTTTCATTAATTCACGCAAAACATGGCAGAAGAAACCCCAGAACTCAAGAGAGACTCGACCATGGCGGTGACTGCGAAGGTATTTGATGAACGTATTCTCGAATTTAGAAAGCTTTAGTGTTACTTTTTTCCCCGACATCTTTATAGTTGTTTTTGTCAATGTGCTTCCAACTGCTCACTTTCCGTGACTTAAAGGAAAAGATTATTTGGTTATGACCGTTGACTTCCCCTGTTAGAACCTTGTTGCAACCGTGGAGGAAATTCATGTGAAAACGACTTTTGCTTCTCAGTGCAAGACGTCAACTGTTGCTGTTTCAGTGCGATTGTTGCCGAGAGCTAAGCTCATTCATCTTTTACCATTTTTTAAAGAGTAAGTTCTTGTATCCACAGGAAGGAGCCGAAATTCTAAAAGGTGAAGAATTAGGGAAGACTAGAGCGGAGTCCGCAGCCAAGAAGACAGACGAAGACAACAACGAAGAAAAGCAGCCAAATGGAGATTCGGATTCCGCTAAGGACGACGAGGAAAAACCGGCAATAAAAAGAGACGGAACAATGGTAGCGACAGCTGCTGTAAGTATTTACGTACTTTCAACTTCGGAATTGCGGCATTATCAGTAGGTATAATATGTTTTACAGAAAAAAAACTCTGCTGCTTTCCTTAGGAAGGAGAAGAAATCTTGAAGTCTGCCGGCCATGATACCGAAGCTTCAACACGTGGGGAAGCGGCGGCTGTTAAAGCAGCCATTGAACAAAGCGAAAAGGAACAGGAAAACGGACAGACACCAGAAGAAGAATCGAAAGACGACGAAGAAAAACCTGATCTTAAGCGAAAAACTACCATGGCCGAAACTGTTGAGGTATATTGCTGCATTAATTTTTGCTATGCGTTCATGCCGTCCTTTAAAACTTTGAAAAAACAAAGTATGGACTTCGGCTAATTCGGCAGGACTATATTGAAAGATAATCTCGGGAAAAAAACTGGCCTTTGTCCTCACTTCAAAGCAAGCTGTCATCTTTAATGTATGCACTTATCGGTGTCTTTGTTCCAATAATTTACGGTGGTCTCATGCATGCCTGCAACACGAAAGAAACCGCCGTCGTAGAATTAGTTTGTTTATGAACCTGGTGGTTTCCATTTTGTCAACTTTCCTCACCCAAACCATTAGCGTTTTCCCAAACAAATGGCTCGAGGTTTTCATGGGAAAGGTATCTGTTGCAATGTACCAAATAGGGTCTGAGTAATGACCACGCGTTGAAAACAATATACAGTTTGTGCTTCGTTTTGAAGTTCTTTGTTGCAGTATTGACAAGGGACCCGAGTAACAAACGCGCATGCGACCAATTGAATTGACCATGCTGTATGCATTTGCTTTGATCGTTGTGTTCTTATGCTCCCACGCATTGTGTTGTTTATTTCCGGTTGGAAGACTGCACCCAGATCGGTTTCAACGGATGATAAATCAGATTTCACTGCCATGATTCGCTCCAAAAGTGTTTTCGAGTGTACCCAACTGACAAAACATGTTCCCTAACTTGCAAGTTCAACTTAGAAAAAAAAATTTCAACCCTACAGTTTTGTTCGTTAACGTTTGAAATGAAATGATACAAAAACGAAGGGTTTGACAACTGTCTTAGCAGTTGTTTTCTATAATTACCAAGCTAAAAAGTTAATATTATTTAATTACATTCATAAAATTGATAGTGTGAGGAAGTAGGCCGTCTATTTATTAAGAAATATGTGATGACACTAAAAATATGATAGCGAAGAAGCAAAAAATGTTGAGATTATAAAGTTAAATTAAAAGTTTTTCTTTATAGTAAACCATCTGTACGAGTAATCGTACGGTGTTTGAAATTAACAATAATTTGCCAGTTCGAGAAACTAGTATAACTTCAGATCAAAGCGTGCTTTTTTTATGAGTTTACAAATTCAAAACTATGAACTAAGTATTTTGTTTGGTTTTTGTCCTAAACAATTTATCATGAAATGATGTTTTTCAGACAACAGGAAGACATCTAGTTATTTTTCACTCTTGTGACAAACTATTTTTAAGAATGAATACACTTGATAAAAACTGCTTTCACTTTTGGTTTTGTTTATGAATTTCATTGTGCCCTTTCAATATTGCTAGTGCTTGTAACCACCATATGTATCTTTGTTTTACAGGAAGGGGAAGAATTTCTCAAGAGGCAGAAAGTCGACAGTAGCGAATCAAATAAAGTGGAAGCTGAGGCTTGATGTTGATTTGTTTACCAAGAGAAGACTGTACCATCAAGAAAGAAGCCATCAGGATGGACTTTTGAGTGAAATGTGTACAGTGTATAGAGCATATCCCTATTTTAAAGGCCCAGTTTTACACTCTTAAATGTTCTTTTGTAGTTTCTTTAAGCTTTTTTTAAAGATGTAATGTTTTGCATTGCAAGGCTGATGTATAGACTTCACTGAAATCATTTTGTTACAGACAGTGAAAGCATGTAAATGCAAATCTACTATGCTATATTATATTAAACTTGTATTCATTGAAAATAAAGTTCTGCTTCTGTTTTGCAACAGCTTTGTGTCAAGAAATAGTCTAGGAAAAATGAATATGCAAGTCATAAACTCTGCTACTTTTGTATCAAATATCTGAAGTAACTTTGTTATAGTTCGCAAGAAAAAAAAGACAAAAAATAATTTGTTGTGTTTGACTTGGATCATTCATTCATTGTTAACATGTAAATGAGATTGTTTGTTCAAGATCATTTAAGTGCAATGAGGTTCATCAGCTTCATCATTGGACTGGTATCTAAATAAAAGGTAGGACGTAGGGATTGATTTTTGTGAAGAATTTTTTTTTTGTGAAGTCATCCATTAACCAAGTACAATGAACCTTGGTGGATGTTGCTCAGGTGTTTTTGTTAACAAGCAGCTAGTATAATTTCTTAACAGTTAGAAATTGGTGTTTGCAAGATAACAAAAACTAGTGACAGATCCTAAAAAAGGGCTTTTCATATCTTGGTTTATTTCCCAACTACATCATGATAGGTAAACAAGTGACCTATCTTAATAACTCACAAAGTAAGTTTACATGTTTGTAATTTTCTGAGTATTATTTAGAGTTGGGGTTGTAGGAAACTGGAATAATCTTGAGAGTTTTAAAGTGCCAGATTGCGAGTTTATTGTATACATATTAAACCTTGCACAGTTGAGTTCCAAATGCCAAGAAGCTTTTGATTAGTTTCAAGTCAATGGCTTATCTGCAAGAATTAGGTGTTCGGGATTAGTGGAGTTGAAAATAAACCTTGGAAATTTGGGGAGGAGGGTGTATTCTAAAATTTGTTTTGCTTCAAAAACTATATCTTCATTTCTTCCAACACCACGTGTGTCTAAACAAAGCTCTGTAACTAAGAAACAGTGGTAATTGTTAAACCAAAATGTCAGACTTAACTGATTCAAAAATATCCAACACAAGTTTTAAATGCAATTCAAGTATTTGACTGGTCCACAGGTGTAAGCAACCCCAAATTAACATAACTAATATAGTTTTAATGTTTATGTTTAAACCTGTGTTTTGTGTAATAACGTGAATACAATCAACTTGTCAAGTCGAATATCAAACATTTGTCAAGTTGTCCATCTTTCAGTTAAACTAACAAAACAAAATGAAGTAATTTTATTGGACTATTTCAACCATAAACTCATCAACACAAGTAGTTTTTTAGTCAAGTTGCAAAACAGCTAAAATACAAGTCTTGATTCAGTATTTACCATTTGCTTTATAATTTGATTCAGATTATTTAAAAAATGGTTGCAAATCCAACTGAACTGATATCTGAATTTATGCACCTCTCAAAATATAAAGCCTGGGAGGGGGGGGGGTGCGGGCAAGGGTGGGGATTTGTGTCTGTGACCCGAAATTATTTTAAAATGCCCCTGGGTCGGGCGTTGAAAAACCATCAAATTAAGTTCAGGGTCCCCACCCTGGGAACAAAAAAAAAAACATAAAATCTCCCCTCCCCCAGCCCGGGTAACAAGGCAGTTACAAAAAGTTCTGAAATGAAACTCTGGTGTTTTTTAATATGTTTTCTAACACGGTTGGAAAAAAAAAGGCAAGAACTCCTATTATCTTTGTGGAATTATTGAGCACACATAAGTTTCCTCCACAAAAACCTGATTGCAACTTCCAGTTCACCATGCAACAACGAAAAAAATTCAAGAGCATCTTATGAATGCACCAAACGACGTTCAAACGATCCACGAGTTGATGACAAGGTCTTGTTCCAGTCTCCTTGCAATGACATGATCATTTCTTTCCCAGACTCGAGTACAACTGCCTGCCCTTGGGCTTGACAACGATCAAACTGCCTTCCTCCCGGGAAGGCCAGTATCCTCAAATGCCCAGCCCAGGGGCCTAAAAATTGTGTCAAATGCCCACCCTATGCCGGCACCCCCCTCCCGGGCTTTACATTGATACGTGCATTATACATACTAGTTTGCACATTTTCTTTCAAAAAATATGCAGAAGACCAAAGGCAATGTACACTTAAAAGCACTTTATAGACAATTTCCCCCATCTATTACATATGGGACTTCAGCACTGGCATCAAAAGTTCTTTTGGTAAGTTGACTATCTCTGAAAGTAAACCCAAGTTCTCAACCAGTCTTAGTAAACTAGATTTTACAGATATTTCTTGCTTTCACAGTCTGAATAAACTACAGAATTGGCATACATTCCCAAGTTCTCTATCAATCTTGATAGGTGAAATACAAATTAAACCTATGATTTTGGTCAACGGCCTAATTCTGTTTTGGAAATACACCCAACTATACATCGATATAAAAACCAAAGCATCAAACGAAATTTGACATGCTGATGAATAAGTAGAGCTTTTAAAATCTAGTTTGAGTGAAAGCATTTGTTTAAAAAATCTCTGTGCTCCACTATTTTATAAATACTGTACAAATAAAAATTCTGAACTTTTTTGGGTGATAAAAACTGAAGTAACAACAGCCATATATTTTTTGGACTACTCCTACACAACAGATAACCCACACTTCAACATTGTTATGACTAAGAGAAACAAAAGTCAACAGACAAACTATGTCCTTTTTGACAACATTTTTGAATTGTTTTCGGATAGTAAGAGCAATCTATAAGAGATACCAGTGGGCCTGAAAAAAAACTTGATCACTGACTGGATTAAAGAAAGTGTAAATACTGTAAAATCTAGCAAAACATTGTATACTTGCAGCTGAGCAACTTCAGAGTCCAGTAGGTTTCTCAAATCTTCTCCAATATATGGCAAAAAGAAAAAATATCCTGCCGGCTGTAGTCCGGAAAACATGGTACCCTAGTTTTCTTACACAGTCTTAGTAACAATAGTTAATAATCTTGTTAATTATTATGGTCTGACCCCTCTTGTCTAGGAACTCCTCCATTACACGTATATATTTTGTGCTTTATTTCTGTTTTATTGCAAAGGACTCTTTATAGCTGTTACATTAGTTACTAAACTTATCTAGATCAAGTGAAGGTGCTAAGTTGTGCACAAGTAATTTGATTTTGTCTTTGGTTTTCTGTATAGTCCGAACAGTATCTTCAGCCATTGACAACCGATCCTGTTCTTCCCCATAACTTCTCTCTAGCTCTGCACATTTCTCTTTGTGCTTCTCTTGCAAGTTGCTGTTTTGCTCTAGTTGTTTCTGAAGTTGTTGAATTTTCTCTTGGACCTTCTTATTATCTGTCTCCAATCTTTTCATAGCCTTTTTTTCCTCCACAAGGTCATTAGTGATAGATTCCATGTTTCCTAGAATACACTCGGCTTCACCTACAATAAAGGAAGATTCAATTATCGCTGTGCCACACAACAATTAATGATTGAATGTACTGAGCCCAGGGGGCAAATGGTTCGTATTTTGAACCCAAAAAATTCCCATTAACTGTGCTGTTATTTGAAACAAAGAAGAATACAACATCGACAAATGTCCTTGCACTTTTTTGCAACCCAAAATTTCAGACCCAAAAATATCCTTATGACATTTGCCACACCCCTTCCCCCCCCCAAACCTTTGTCATCAAAATATGTAAGACGGGCCCCTAGGGTACAAAGGTACACAGTAGAAATTAGCCATGGCTTTCTATAGTAACTTTTTTAGCCATCTCACAAATTTTTAAAATGTTAACTGAAACCCTGATCAACCAAAAATTAGACTATGTGTTTGACTTTTTTAGTTTTGGCTTTTGTAATTGAATGACAAAGTAAAGTTGCTTGCTTGAAAACAATACAGGTTTTACACCTTGACTTTCTTAGTTCTAGACAACTGGTAGTCCTATTATTCAAAGCAATTTCACATTAACATTTTACATGAAGCAAACCTTTTGATTTAAAAAAAACACATGTTTCAGCTAGAAAGGAATAAATGACTGAACTGGAAAGAAATACATTAACTTGTTTATGAAGCTATTGTCCTTTTTTAAATTTAGCCAATTTAACCAATTTGTTAACTAAGGCAAAATTTAAAAAATAAATAACAATAACACATTCTGGAACTATACAAAATGGGGTAAAAAATTCTGCTGAAACCTTTCCTTTATTGTTCTCAAGGCAATAATCAATATTTTCCAGTACTGACGTTATTTGGTGTACCTGGGCAAATTTTCCATTTTTCGGAAACTGCTGCCTATCCATAATAATTAAACTTTGAATTTTAGCCAAACTTGGACAGTCTCTATAATGGTATACCTTGGTGTTTTCCACAGAATAGTAGCAATTTTTCATTGAAATGGCAACCAAACCATTCGTAAAAAAACAAATTTTCTGCTATTCTTAATCTTTTACTTAGTAAAAAGAAGTAAAACAATGTTGTTACTTGTTCCACAACTTTTGTTTGATGAAAGAAACTTAATAATTCATAAACTCTCAATTGGAGCAGGGAACCCAGTTTGTTGCCATGACAACAAAATTTAATTGCTATTCTTAAGAAAACCTTTAGATCACTATCAGCCCTAGTTTGGCTTTAATTCTTCCAAAGGTTATGGATTTGCAACAGATTTCAAAAAAATTTGCCTCTACACTATGATTGTAGTGACATCATCAAAAGCATTCATTTTTATTATCTCCAGAACCATAAAAAATTTTGGCCAAATTTTTTCATCCACATTCCTCATTTAAGGTCATTCCATTGAAATAGAACCTGTACTCAGATTTTTATCAAACTTTTGCCATTTGTCTTGAAACCATTATATGTAAACTCCAAAAATTGAATAAAAAAGGGGGGTGCCCATGTTAACTTTTGAGATATGATTGACACAAATACCCCCCACCCCCCTGGGCTAATTTTCTTTTATTGTCAGCTTGAAGTTAAAACTGTAGTTTCCACATGTTGCCAACCAAGAAAACATCAAGGAACATAAGAAAAGTAAAGGAAGATAACAAAATGAGTTCTTCTGGACTAGAAGAACAATTTTCTTGTGATTCTTAGCAAAAACATTTTTGATAAGGAGGAATTTTCATGTGCTTTTGTTGTTGCTATGGTTCCTGTACCTAAAGAAACAGTGTACTCTCATCTATACTTTTTTTTCGAATCTTTTCAGCATTTGCAACACTCAGATTTTCCCTAATTTTTCTCTTCAAAAAGTCCTGTTGAGATTTGATTGATTGAAGAAAAAAAATTGTGGGGTACTCTAGCTTGTTTAGGAGAAATTCTTGTAAAACCAGCAAAACATATGCTGTTTTCCCTCATTTCAGAGGGAGACTGGGGCACGTTAAACAGAAAGCTCAATATATTATGAAAAAACTATTTTTTTGTATTAATTTTTCTGATATGTCTTTGAGAGCTCAACACTCACTAGAATACGATAAAAAAAGTTAAACAATTTGAAGTTTCTATTATGCGCAGTAACGATGCACAATGCATAACTGTGGAATGACCTTAACTGGCTAACAAAGTTTTCATGTTGAAGGCACTTTAACTAGTGAGTTGCAGATTGTTGGACAACTCAGGGTTTAAAAATAATGTTTAGAAAATGTGCCTTATTTTGTAGGCTGTCCATCAATATAGACCATAATTTTGGCCAGCTGTTTTTGGCATGAACAGATTGTGCATAACATAATATTATAGCAAGAAAACATAAATTAATGTTTCTCATCTCTCAATTGCAGTTATTTTGAGGTGATGGATAGCTGCTTGTAAGATCAGGTATAAACCAGATTTCATTTTGTGATTCCCTCTTTATAGAATCACTTCATCTTAAATTGCAATAAGCCAGGTCGACATTTCATGTGTGTGCCAGGATAAAATGTAAAATTCTTGAAACTTAAACAAAGGAACACAATGAAGCAGGATTTGAATTCATTATTATTCCTTTCTTAAGTTTGATGAATATTTCGTTTATGCCCAACATGCGCTTGTGTTTGTGAAATGTCAAACTAGCTTATTAAAAAGGAATGCAAATTTGTCAGCTATCACCAGCAGCTGGTAACTACTTTGAACCTACGACTCTCAAATTGTGAGAGTTAACAGTCCAACAAAATGTTGCTACAGTTCTACTCTACTTGGTAGGGGAAGCAAAAGTCTTAGATTTCCTTAGCCATGGCCCTCGGGCCTGACAGTGGCTACCAGTTGTACGTACCTGTCAATGCTTCGCATCTAAGACACAGTGACTGGTATTCCTCCACATACTTTCTTGTTTCTTGTTCTAATTTCTGCAACCTCTCCCTTTCCTTTTCAGCTACAAAATCTGTGATAATATGCTCAAGAACAGTGTTCACAGCTGTAGAAGCTATCCTTGTGTCACATGATGGGCACTTCTGACATTCCCGGATACAAACTTTACAACACGTGTGACCACAAGGGATGGCAGCAGTGGGTGAGTGTCTAGGTGACGTCATTAATTCCTTACAAAGAACGCAGTAGTGACTTGCCATTCTAGAATCTCTCTCACCCTTTTCTAAAGCTTTTACTTTGTTGTTTTTCTCGGATGAAACTGTTGTTCTTAATTTATCAGCTACTGTTGCAGCAAGTGAATCTAAAATATGTGCCGGTAACTCATTATTGCCGAGGGATGACACTTCAAAATGACTCGGTTTCTCTTCATCTTTTCTCTCAGAATTTTGAGAAAACTCTTCAGAAACTCTAACTTCGTTACCAGCGTAAAACTCTGAAGGCTTAGGTTTATAACTATCACGAGTTTTATGTGCAATGTCAGTAGTACCGCTTAAATAACTTGACGGTTTGTAAACTTTCGAAGAATTTGAGCCCGATTTACTACCTATTAGATAATTAATATCTGCAGATGCTGCACTGGAACTTCGACTGTGTCCTGAAGGAGGTCTTTTTGACTTCTTATTACCGGCGTTCGTAGTCCAAGTAATTACATTTGAGCGATCAGATTTTGGTTGAGGATAGAGGGGCTTTCGTCTCGGGTTGCTCTTAGCAGTTGAAGATCTAGAAGAATGAGATAAATCTAGCTTTACGGCTTCTTGACTCAGACTTTTTGTTAGTAATGAAGATCCTGGTGAACTACTTGAGCTTCGTTTGGAGATTGAGCTTTCAGTAACTCGCGCCTCATCTCTCTCTCTCATCCACTTGTTTTGTCTTTCACGGATCAGTCGCAGTTTTTCTGCAGTGTCACCAATGCTCGGAGCTTCATTTTTTCCCATATTTTTCTTTTTCTTATCTCGAAAAGACATGATAACGAAGCCGATTTTAGCCCTGTCAAAGCAGTGTTTTTATACTTGCGAAGTAAATAATAACGTTACTAACTAGACTGCCGCCATCTTGTTTTGTTAATGACTGTCACAGATTTGATTATCTTACTTAGCAGGGACCACTTCGGCAAAGAAAAATGCTCCGGTGAGATAACAACAAAATAAATGTCAAAATAAATTGACAAACAACATTTTGATTGGCATCTTCTAGTCTAAAAGTTCATACAATCTGTAGTACTTACTCTTGGAATTTGAAAACTTTCTAAAAATAATGTATACCCTGTTGAGTTTTAGCCTCACAGCGTTCTCCCTCCCCTCCCCTCCCCTCCCCACCATGGTTAACCGTGATTAAGGGTGTTGTGCGGCTACCAAGCCCTGAACGGCGTTCCGGGGTCTGCACGAAGAACCACCAAAAGATCGTACCGCTTTGCTGACATACAGGCAGAGATTAGACGGGTTTTTCCGTTTTAGGTGTTTCTACCTCAAATTCGAAGCCAGACTTTAGACCGTAGTCGAAAACGTGTGAGTCATGTCGATGTCAGCGCTGTATCTCTTGGACGTCAAGGGCAAGGTACCGACTTCTTAAACTTACTCAGGGTTCATAAGGAACAACTAAAATGTTAGATTTCGATAATAAATTCACCAAATTGTTTATTACAAACACGAACTGATAGTAATAGTGTGGCAAAATGGTGTACGGACAGGTCTAACAATCTCCACTTTCAATTAAGGTCTTGATTTCGAGGAACTACCGGGGCGACATAGTGACATCAGCCATAGAGAAGTTTATGCCTCTCGTTCTTGACAAAGAAGATGAAGGATCTTCTTCACCGATCTGTGTCCACGGGGAAGTAACATACGTCTACATCAAATACAACAACCTCTACAGTATCCTTTTGGTATTAGCCGTAAAATTTTCATTGGTCACAGTAGTGTAGTAAATCTTAAAGATTCAGACTTTCAGAGATAATGTGTGTATAATCGCTCAGAGGTAACATGTTTAGCTTATAATTACTCACGTTCAGGAGTTATGGGTCAGCATTTATAAAATCGTCTTTTCCAGCATAGAGTCCGTTACAATTACGTCCATATACCATGAAACATTGTACAGTTTTGGGGTTAAGGGTTTATATAACAATAATTTTCTGGGTTGATATTATATCGTGGTTGGTTTTAGGATATAACGATTTTTAGTAGAAAGCAACTAATGTAACATCACAAATGTTGCAATCTGATTAGCTCTAACCAACTGGCTCATGAAAATTTGTTTAACAATTTTGAAAACATCACTTGTGGTATTTATGCCAATTATCGCAAACAAATATGCTGTTATTTGTTAAATAATATAGTTTATAACAAAAAGAATGAGTTTATGCCAAATTTAGTCTGGCGATGTTTCTCAAATAAATTAATACTTTGGTTATTTAAAAGGTATTACCCTGGGTTGTAAATCAAATCCAACGGGGTGCTCCCTCTTTAGGTATAACAAGAGTGCTTGTTAGGTATGTTCATATTGGTTAACAACAGCAGTTTGGTATTTTTTGGGCATATTAGAGAAAAATCAAGATTATTTTAGGAAAAACAGTATTTTTGGGGTTCAAAAACAAACGAGTAAGTTCTTTCTGCAGTTTTCTTCATCCAGGTTTTCAAGGTGTTTTTTAAGGTCTTAAATCTTCACACCTTGGTATTTTAAGGGTATTAATTTTTTCACAATTTCCTGATGAGCATCTTTATCCTTTTTCCCCAAAGTAAAGCCTGAGGAACTTCAACTTTTTTTTCAAAACCAGTTCTTGTTTTGAACTTGCTTGCCTCCTGCACTTAAAATAATTAGTGAAAATCCCAGGTTGCATTCTCACAGAAATTGAAAGACTCCAGCATTTTCTCCTGCATTTTGCATTTGTGTGACCAACAAACTCAATTTCAACTCGCTGTTATGAGAATCAAAGCATCATTTCTGCCGTCAGTGGCATGTGTATGTAATACTTAACTGTTTCACATCTCGTCAAAGAAAAGTGAATGTAGACATCTTAGCATTAGAATTTCAAAAAGTTGGCTACTATGAATTTGGTTGCATGACTTGTTTACCAGCTACTACTAATATACAGTTTCATTTGTTATTATTGAATAATTAATACCATACTGTTCTGCTGGCCTTAACTTATGCAAATAGTTGTTGCAACGACAAAGAAAAATGCAAATGTGGCACTTATTTTTGTTTTCTTACACAAACTGGTTCAGGTTAGCCAAAATATTAACATATTTTTCTTGAAACAAAACTGATAGCTACTATTAACACATTTTTTAAAACTGCTAGTTTGCAGTTTATTTTTCAAAAAGCCTAAATTGTTGTAAATACATACTACATTTTTAAGCCATTCCAATATAAACTTTTGTTTCCCACTGCCCTGTCTGTTGTGATGGTGGGTCAGTCAGTCAGGCAAAGCAAAATGTCTTGATGAAGTCTATGTTTTTAAGGTACCAGTTAAATTTTTAACCGGTTTGAAGACATGCACAGTATATACTGTACACATGTAACTTTCTCTTTTTGTACCCAAAAATATACTTTATTTATATAGGACCAGCAGTTTGAGATGGTACTTAGAGCTTGCAGTTATTTGTCAGCCAATTTATAATAGCAGGTCATTCTATGAACATGCACAAATCAATCCTTAAATTTCTAACCATACAATAATTTACCTATTTGAAGTGTTTACACAGTATCCGGTTTTTTGACGGCACCAAACAAAAATTGACCTCAGTTTTGCCAGACAAAAATCTGTATGGCTAGTGAGTCAAGTACTAAATTTTCTACAACTTTCAGTTAGCTCCATGGACATGTAAATGAATTACCCACACATGCAATATTTGCACATATCTCTTTGCACAGAAAGACATAGAACAATTTTTAAAATAATTAGTTATACACATATTAATTTGTTAAAAATTAATATGTGTTTCTACACAAATTAGATATCATTTTGACAAACTATTTTAAAAACATTTTTAATATTATTGTCCAGGTGTTTATAGAATACTTCAAAGAACTGGAAGAAGAAAGCATTCGAGACAACTTTGTGATTATCTATGAGCTACTGGATGAATTGATGGACTTTGGGTACCCACAATTTACAGAGAGCAAAATTCTGCAAGAGTAAGTATGAAATAGCTTTAGAAGAAACAACATTATTTAGCTATACTTATAGAAAATTGTGAAAGAAATACAATTATAACATGTTTTACATTCTTGGTTTCTTGACTTCAAGGTAAGATATGTTTAAGATATACTTAACATCATTGGTTGTCCTATTTCAGTAATATTCTCAAATGGTTTTTGTGGTGAAACATGTAAAAAAATTCTTTCAAAGTGTTATGCAACATTTGCATAAAAGATATTTTTTGTGACTTAATATTATTGATAGCAAAGAAAATAATTAGATTTCATAGCACATTGATGCTTGGGTTGCCTTGATAGCAGATGTTAATTCTTTAATCTCAGCTCAGTTAGATTCAAATTGCTTTGAAATACATTTTGTTTAGTTTTTGTATGTATTGAAGATTTTTTACCAAAGCAACATTATATTCATACTTAAAAAGTTTCCATAAAATTATGCAGATATTAGAAATCAATGCATAACCTAAACCAACAGAAATTTTGTTCTAAATTTCTTTAATTTTATAGGCTATGATGGCTATATGCAAAAAATGTCATCATTTCAGTCTGTATAATAATTATTAAATAAAGTTGCTTAATATACAATAATATTGCTTTTGAAAATTTTAACTTGCCCAACCTTGTTCATTTCATCGAGTGCTTTATTTTAGCATGGCTCCAAAAGTGTAAGCTTGGTGAATCTTACTGTTTACTGTTCTGTGGTGTTTTGTTTCTATTTTTCATTGATAATTTATTTTTGTTTCAACTAATGTCATACTCACAAGAAATGCCATTTAGAGCAGCCACACTAAAAATTTGAAAAGCTTCTTCTGCAAAATGTTATTTAGCTGTTTCTGTACCAATTTCTCATGCCTTATCAGCGACAAATAGATGTAAAAAGGAAGCCCAAAGATTTGTGTAAAAATGCATTAATGATAAAAATAAAAACAATAATAACAATATTGATAATGATAACAATAATAATAATAATAATGACGATGATAATAATGAACTATGTTAAGTAATACTTGGTAAGGAAAAGTTTTGTGATAACATAATATTGCACATGATTTGTTATCTTATATATGTAGTATAATTATTTATATTTACTTTGCAATTTATGATCAATACAGTCTTCCAGAAAATCTTAAGACTGGATCCATAATGATTTGTAAGCAGGGGAATAATTGCTTGCTGAAAACAAAAAAAGCACAGAGTGAAACAATCATTAACTTTAAGAAGATGACATCAGTATCAAAGAGAGTCATACATTTTAACTATGAAATGGGTTAAATATGGGTATAAACTTTTTTAATGGTGTTTATAAAATCAGCAAATGTTTATGTTCATTTTTGATCAACCCCAGGTGTAACTCTGGAACTTTTAACAATTTTAGCCTTAATGATTAATATTAGTTATGAACCTATTTACTAGGTATATTACCCAAGAAGGGCACAAACTTGAGTTGGCTCCAAAGCCACCAGTAGCATTAACAAATGCAGTGTCCTGGCGAGGGGAGGGGGTCAAGTATAGAAAGAATGAAGTGTTCCTGGATGTGATTGAATCAGTGAACCTGTTGGTGAGTTGAATTGTTAGAGCAAACACTAGCAGAGAAATTATTTTAAGTTTGTTACATAATGGCAGTCCTACCATGCAACAAATCAATTGTGATCAATTCATTCCATGGCTAAAGGTTGCCTTCTTAAGAACTGAACAGTTTTGTGGCCAAGATAATAAAAAAATAATTATACATCAGTGCTTCAGTGACCAAGCAATAAGTATGTTCAGCTCATAACTCTAGGGGCACAAGTTTGAGGCCTGGTCAGATCACTTTGTTATACCCTCAAGCAAGACAAGACACTTTACCTGATTTGTTCAATTCGACTCAGCTGTATTAATGAATACCAGCTTCTGCCAGGAGTTAACCTGCAATGCAATAGTGACGTGTCCAGGGGGAGTCAAAGACTCTCATCCCGTAACACTATGGAAACCGGGGATAAGCGTCTACCTTATTGGCTACTTGGTTGAGAAAGGATTGAGATAACACAAAGTGTGTTTGATAAATATTTGGAGTGTCTCTGCTCTCAGAAATGGATTATTATTTGTTTTTGACTCTAGGTGAGTGCCAATGGAAATGTGCTTCAGAGTGAAATTGTTGGCTCTGTAAAAATGAGATGTTATCTTAGTGGAATGCCAGAGCTACGACTGGGTCTCAATGACAAAATTTTGTTTGAAAATACTGGAAGTAAGTTCAAGTAGCCAGTGATAGACTGTAAAACATTGAATAGCATAGAGTAATGTTTGAACTCTTGTGTAATTGCAGATTCAACTATCCCAAGTCTTATGGAATGGGGGGAATTGTCAAAATGTTCTAGAGTCGTGCCATCAAGTGAACAATTTGGTTATTTGAAAGAGATAATAATTATTTTGATTGGTCATTTCCACTTAATAGCAAAAACCCTCTCAGGGAAGGTTATTTTTATGTTTGATTGATATATGACCAAGAAAGAATTTTGACCTTAAACAAAGCTCTGGATAATGGAGAATTAGATTATCAAAGTCCAGGTATTCAAGCTTTGGTTCAACCCTGTTTTCAGTTTGTTTGATTTATGAATCACTATTTATACCATTTAAGCACTGAAGGGATCTGTTAATTAAAATTGAATTGTGTTTTTATATAAATACTTAACAATGTTATTTAAATTCGTACTTTAGGGAGCAAAAGCAAGGCAGTGGAGCTTGAGGATGTCAAATTTCACCAATGTGTGCGTCTGTCAAGATTTGAAAATGACCGGACAATTTCCTTCATTCCACCTGACGGAGAGTTTGAGCTTATGTCGTACCGTCTTAACACACATGTTAGTACAATCTTCTTAATGTATTAAATTTTCTTTATTCTGTCAGAACAATACTCTATACCAGTGTTTGAACCTCAAAGTCTGTGACCAAGTGGTCACACATGTATGCAACTACTGTAGATATCTTGATTGTGTGCCTGAAAAGTCATGAGCGATCGCACTTGTGCGCCAAAAAAGCTTAAGCTCAGTGTGACTGTAGTAGAGCTACTCCTTACTTACTTGACTGTTTTTAAATACTGACTTGCAACAAAACAGCTGTGTTGCAAGAGAAAAATGCAGATTTACATAACACAAGGTCCTGAACAAAATATGCACCTGACTCTGAAAGAAACAAAGACAGGATTAAACTAATATAAAGGGCATTTACTCACTGATTAATAGCTATTTATAAATGAATTAAACTTCTTTGGTTTTTCTGCTGTCAGAATTATATGCTGTGCTTCTAAGAATTTGGTAGTGTGTCTAGAAATTTAGTCATGAAACAAAACCAAAATTAAACCCTGAGACCTGGAACCCCTCGTGGGACAATTCAAAGAAACTGCTAACTATGCAATGCTTTTAAATATTTAATGATAAAATGTTTTAGTATGTAGATCTTCAGTGTCAAACTAACAAATACTAATGTTTTGCAAATTTTTAGGTCAAACCACTAATTTGGATTGAATCTGTTATTGAGCGACACTCTCACAGTCGAGTTGAATATATGATCAAGGTTTGTTTTGATTCACAAGTGTTTCTGAAGTTTGTTGATATTATCACACTTACACCTTTAAAAGTGCCCATTGAAGAGGTTTTGAATTCTCATTACTCATGTTCATGATATTTCTACATAAATCAATGTCAGGGTAGTTATAATTTTAAAGTAAATAAAAATTAACTTTTAGTTACGGTAGCTTTGCTAGCTACAGCAAGAAGTTGGAAAAAAAATTTAAAGTGCATATAATGCTTACAACTTTTTTGGGATCAAAACATTTCACATACAAATTAAGGTACTTCTGAAAAAAAAATTTTGAAATTTGGTTAAATTGTTATTTTTCTACAGTGGCTCAAACTAACAAAATTTTCAGACATCTTGGTTCACGACTGCATTTTCAGGGGACTGGGTTGTAGCATCATTCCCAGTTTAAAATGTTGAGCAAACGAGAACTTTTCTCAACACAAAGGCACAAAAGAACTGAGAACTGTATGAGGAATTCAGCTACCTTGTTACAATGGTCACATCATTATAACTATGTTTTCTTGGTCCACTGGCCAAATGGCCACACATATTATTATAAAAAAGTGCCATTAACATAGCCAACCCTTTAATACTGTCTTCTTTTTCTTGCCATTTGGTGACCATTATAATGGGAAGGGACTCCACTGTTGAATATTGAGTTTAAAATGCTTCAAGTTTGTGATAAACATCAGTTCTCAAGCCGTGTTCTTTTACATTATTTGTGTCCCAGGCCAAGAGTCAGTTCAAGAGGAGATCTACAGCCAACAATGTTGAAATCCAGATACCAGTGCCAACAGATGCTGATTCACCTAAATTCAAGGCAAGAAATTTACTTAACTCAACTTCAAGTCTTGATCCTGTTTTAAAAAAGTATACTGGTTAATTGTAAATAGTTGTTAAAAAAGTGTACTGTTTTTTTAAATGTGCCACAGGTGCCCAAAAAACAAAGTAAAAGTAATCCAAGATTGGTAATAGTAGAGTTATTTATGCATCCGTGTTAGTTCGCAACACAACCATGCCAAGTCTCAATGTTTGCTGTTGTTCATTTTTCCATGTTAACGATGTAAGTGAAAAATTAAAAAAGAAAGCACATTTTAATTATTTCAGTAAATAATCAACTTAGGCTTATAAAGATTCCAGTAGTTTTCAGAGAACCTCCAGATTAAGAGAAATATCTTTATTTAGTAATACCTAGAGATGTCTTCATTTTTTTGGAACTAGACTTCATCTGCTGCCAAACTAGTGGTATTTTTTTAAAAATTATACCACAGACTCAAGCACAATGATCAGTTTTGTGTTTGGAAACAGTGGGGATAAGCTCCAAGATAATTGACTTTTCTAACGACTTTTTTTAATTATTTAAACTCTTTAGACAACAGTTGGAAATGTAAAATATGTACCAGAAGACAATGTTATCATGTGGAGCATCAAATCTTTTCCAGTAAGTTCTGTGTACAACTAACAGTATATCCATTAAAAAATGGTTCATCACCTGTTTAAGTAACAATATGTGAAAAAAGGTATGACTATGAATATTTAAAAAAACTTTTTATAGTAACGGTTAACTCACAAAGACTCACTGCACACACCAAAGGCCCATCCAAAAATACTCAACCCACTCCCCCCCCCCTCTCTGTCCCTCCCTCCCTTGTAGCTTTTGGCTTGTTCCTTATATACAAGTTTTTACCTAACTTGCAAGTGAGGCATCGGGCCTCAGTTTTCAAGCCTATTCTTCAACTTATTCATTTGTTGAAACATCAGACACTTACATTCTCAGGACTACACACTAACCTGGATAATCTCACTATTTGATCTACTGTTTCTTAATTCTGGATTCAAACCATTTACAGTTTTCAGATAGTTCATCAATTGTAGCATTTTTTGTAGTTTTTCAGAGAATACTGTACATGTTAGAACTGTAGTAGTTCCAGTAGGTTTTAGTTTGCTGTTGTTTATAAAAATGTTTGTTTTATATATTAGTATTATGTACTTGTATAGTATAATTATAGTAAAGGCAACAAAAGTTAAAAATGCTGAGTGCATCTGATTGTATTTATGACAGGGAGGAAAAGAATTTCTTATGCGAGCCCATTTTGGACTGCCCAGTGTTGATTCAGGTATGTACTTGATCAAAACCATTTACAGGATATCGAAGTTTTTAAAGTTTCTCAGTATGTCAGTCGATGGCACAGTGGCTAGACAGGTTCAACTCATAGTCCTAGGATCACGAGTTCGAGTCCCTTTCACACCACTCTGTTGTGTCCTTGAACAAGGCACTTTACCTGACTTTGTTCCAATTGATTTGGCTGTATAAATGAGTACCAGTTATGCTGTGGGCTGGCCAACCTGTGACGGATTAGTGTCCTGTCCAGAGGGAGTTAAAGACTCTCATCCGCTTAACACTACAGAAACCAGAGATAAGCTGAAGGGCGCAAGAAAGGATTTAGCTTAGCAGACCAGTTCACTGTTGGAAGCCTAGTTGGACCAAACGCTGACTTTTAGATTTCTGCATGAAGCCCAACACTAAGTCCGGAGAAAGAACAACTACAAGTTCCAGTAAATCCGTTTTTCATTTGTATAGAAAGAATGAAAAAGTTTTTCTATTCATTATTTTCATGAGTTAATACTTACACAACCATTCGGAAAAAAATAACTTGAGCCCAAACCTATTGTCTGAGCCATCAGCCATAGTGGCATGGTACAGTATTTACTAAGCTAAGTCCTTTCTCTAGCCAAGTAGCCCATCAGACCGGCGTTTATCTGTAGTGTTAGGTGTTTCTGTAGTGTTAAGCGGATGAAAGTACCGTCATCAATGGCGGTGTCGTCCTCATTGCTTAAGGTCCTTAACGCCTCAGCTACAGGTAGAATTCAATCAGTGGTTGAGTGGCTGGCAGCCCCTCTGGTGTTATTTTGTTGTACTCAGAACCATAATATGTAGTGATAAATGTTGCTGTAAAAGGTCTGACACTGTAAAGGGTTGAAAGGTAGAAATCCCAGATTGGAAAAAAATCCGAGGCCATTGAAAGCTTTTGAATGATTGTGGGCCAAGGTCCTTGAAAGTACTGGAATGGGCAAAACATTTCTTCTTTACTTCCAAAAGTAATATAAAGAATTATAATAATAATATAATAATTCTTATTCTTTTTCTTATTCTTATGACATTTTTGACTCAAGGAGTCACGGGAGAACAGACAATAGGACTCGAGGTCCCCTTTGAGGTCTGCCACCCGGGACCTACGGTTTAACGTCCTTATCCGAGAAGACGCGAAGGTCTAACCGTTTGCAGATGTTAGAGCAAAGGCAGCACCTTCTCCTTAGTTGTTTTAAGACCCTGAGTGAAGATCTGGCACCGGGAATCGAACCCAGGCCTCTCGCACGACAGACTGGCGCCTTACCAACTTGACTAACCAGGCGGCGGCATTATAGAAAAGCTCGGTTGGTGCTTTTTCGCATTTCAACCACGATTTGTACCTTGTTTTATTAATATTGTATTTGATAGAGAAGGACCTGAATTTGCTTGAAAAGATCCTTGAAAGTCCTAGAATAGTCCTGGAATTTCACACCCAGTAAATAGTGGCAGACTATACTCCTTTGCTTTAATAATTTCCTTACTCTCAACAGAGGATGCACAAACTCGCCCTCCAATAAGAGTCAAGTTTGAGATTCCATATTTTACCGTATCTGGGATTCAGGTAGGTTGGAGTAAATCAAAATATTAAGGTCATTTTAAACAATTTTACCTTTTTAAGAAATCCAAGGTTGAAATGCGACAGTTCCTTTGCCCAGTTAAATTTTTGCTGCTTCATTGAAGACATTTTTTCGAACAGGTACTCTGAATTCATTGAATTTTTTGCAAATGTTCTTTTCTGGTTTCAGTAATTACTGTATTACCTCTAGAACACTGTAAAAACATTCCCGCATCATTCAACATCATGGGAACTGCAGTAGCTGGTATGCTGTTTAATTAGTCAGGTTTTTTGTATTTTTTAATTAAAATAATGGGACGCCACTCCCCCTCCCCCCAACTGTCATACTTTCCCTGGCTGAACTGATGTTAAACTAAGCAAGCTGAGGAATGAATTAAAACTCTTGACTTCATAATTGGAATTTAGCCGAACGCTTCCACCATACCACCGAGATATGAAGCCAAAACTGTTGAACTAGGTCATTAGTTCCACAGAATATCATATAAAGTGTTTTTTACCACAACTGCAAATATCAATTATTTAATTGACAGTTAGAAAATAAATTTCTTCTTCAGAATGTGGTTTTAAAACTTGCTTAATTGGCAAGCTGTTGGCAAAATCATTGGAGATACGCTTCAATTCATTAGGGTTTCACTAGAATGTCAGTATATCATCAAAACCCTGTCTCCGACACTTTGCCGTCAGTTCTAAATATAGCTATTAGTCTCGGGTCCACTTTGTGTCATTTTAAACTATTTGGGATGTGTGTAACAACCCTTTGTTTACTGGAAAGTCCAGTTATAATGATTTAAAAGTCGATTGTAAGTTCAGAAAGGTCAATGAACTCAAATGTAAGAAACTGTGTTTATGGGTCAGCTTTATACACCTTAGGTCCGCTATCTAAAGATTATTGAGAAGAGTGGTTACCAAGCTCTGCCATGGGTTCGTTACATCACACAGAATGGAGGTCAGTAGAACCTGTCTTCCCCTCCCCCCCTCTCAGAACCTTTTGCTCCCTCATGTTTTCAACGTTACAATCACTCAAGTATGCAATGGCTGTCTTTTTCAAAGAAATCAAACAACGATTTAAAATGAAGTAAGGTTAAAGATCAGTTGGGGTCCCCTGCCTCTTGGCCCCTTTCGAACCCAAGCCTTACCTCAACCTGACTCTTAGAAATCTCAGTAACCCTAGGCAGGGTAGGCAAGTAGTTTTGAAGTCAAATTGAAGAAAAATTAGGGTCTGTTTCTTGGCCCCTCCCAAACCCAAGCCTTACCCCAACCTGACTCTTTGAAATCTAACCCAGGAAGGGGTTGGCAAGTGGTCTTGATATCAGATTGAAGAAAAATTGGGGTTGTCTGCCTCTTGGCCCCTCCTAAACCCAAGTCTTACCCCAACTATTAGAACTCTATATCTAGGGGGAGGGGTAGGTAAGTAGTTGCTAGTTAACAGCAGTCGATGACCTGCTTTAACTTTCTCAATCTTCGTTCAAAGTTCATGAGCTCATCTTGGTAATGTCTAAGTCACAAAGAAAAGCCACAAACAACAAATTAGGTATTAAGAATGGTGCCATAGCAATGCATTTCAGGGTTTTAGTTGAGCAAATGGTTTAGCCAACGATTTGAAAAAGTGTTTTTGTGGTACTTAATTTTCCTCCAACCGTGTAAATATACTGATAAAGTTTTCGTTCACTTTGCAGACTACCAGCTGCGAACAACGTGATTATTGTGTCACTGTAGTAATTAACAGCACTGAAAAATATGTTTATAAAACGAGAAAAGAGGAAGTTCGACTTTGTATTTTAATGTTGAAATCTTGAAAAACAATAAATAATCACTTCGGGAAATTCTAACTAGACTGGCAGAAAGACACCACTAAGATATTCATTGGAAGGTTACACAATGGGCTTCGAGCTGGAATGGTCATACAGCAGATTTCCAGTTACTGCCAGAAAGTTGTTCTTATCTCTGTAATGTCTATGTTTTTATTTTTCTTTTAAAGAAAACATACATTTACTCGTTCAGTAAACGTCTTAAAATAATTTGTTATGCTTTTTTAGTTAATCTTGACACATTTCATAAGAATCTAAGAAAAGCGATGGTCTTTTTCTGTCGCACAACCCGAGCGTCCAGGCATGGTAGTGTCGAGCATTTGGTGTCTCTTTTCAGGTTTGAAAACCATGGAAATTGTTAGTAGATTAAGCCTGGAAAAGTACGTGTATTCAAATAAATAAATAAAAAATTCTTTCTGAAGTGATGTTGTCTTTTGATGTGAATGTTACCCGTCCTACCATTGAAATATTGATCGTTTCTCACACACCCACGTCAACAGCTGTACGATTTTTCACTGACAGCTTGGTGTTAAGATCCATTCGTGATGTAAATACTTCGTCGTTTCTTTGGGGGGTTTGAGCGTTATTCACACTCTAACAGCAGCCTCTACAACTTGTAAAGAGATATTGTTGGTGCGAATGTTTGTCAACTAACTGGATTTGTAGTCCAGGTGTGAATGTTATCGTCCCACAAGAATTCTCGGCTTTTATCAAACACCGACACACCGTGAACCCAGCTGGGCTTTATAACAAAGAATGCAGCCGCTCTGTAGTTGTTCAGTTGACAGTGAACTTGTAGCCTGCGAACAGGCCCTTCTGTAGCGTTAGGGAGCGAGCCGCAAGGGGAATGGTGCAGAGGGAGAGTTTGTTCGCAGGCTAGTGAACTTGCTGCTTCACTTCTTCCACTGTACAGGGTTGGTCGACTACAAGTGTTGATTATCCAAAACCCTTTCCATCTGCAACAAGCCCTGTATGAATGAACAGATTGTAGTTGTTTGTTGTGTGTTTTCCCGGCAAAACAACCTGCCCATCATTTACTAGTAGTTATCGGGAAGGAGACCGCGGCACCTTGGTTCATCCTGTTCTCTTTGTGCGCTCTTTCAAGCTCCCAGGTACAATGTTGAGAGGCAGGGGCGCCCTTACAACATAGAAGGCAATACTACTTCGATTTGGTTGGATATCAATAAGGGCTTTTTTTCTTAAATCAGGGCAAAATTACTCGGCGCTGATTGGGCGCTATTGTACTTAAGAAGTTTTACGAAGACTTCGAAAAAAGCTTGCAACGCCCGCGGCTGTCACAAGTTAGATAATCCTGCCGCCTTCTCAGCCGAGCCATTCTGTCTGACCATGTAACAATATTACATTAAGGTGCTTAATAAGCCTTGGGGGGGGGGGGGGGGGGGGGGGGGGGGGGGGGGGGGGGGGGGGGGGGGGGGGGGGGGGGGGGGGGGGGGGG